>WJFB01000317.1:0-72633 GCA_009870185.1 Pygmarrhopalites habei | reverse complement strand
AAAGAAACGTTCCCCTTGAGACTAAAGATAGTCATGGCAGGACCCCATTAAATCAGGCCGCTCGTCAGGTAGTTTCACGCATTTTTTTGATGGTCTCATTTACTTCAAGCTTCTTGATGAATGGAAATGATGCCATTGTGTCGTATTTTTATTAATACCATTATTTTTTATTTTATAGGGACATGAAGCTGTAATGGTTGCTCTTCTAGCAGCCGGAGCAGACGTAGACCATGCGGACAACGATGGTTGGACGGTAAGAATTTTTAAATGCTAGTTAGTGGTTATTATAGACGATCTTTAGGATTAGAAAGTGTCAAGAAAATGTAATTAGATGCTTTGTTATTCAGGGGTGAATTAACTCTTCTTTGTATATATTACACATACAATGTACACATGTATTTTACCGGTCATATTATGTCCAATAATTACAAATTCCACGTTTTATTTAATCAGCCTCTTCGATCTGGTGCTTGGGCCGGGCATGTCGGAATTGTTAGTGCTCTTCTACAGCATGGAGCGGAAGTTGATCTGACCGATGGAGATGGTCGAACGGTAATTTTATTTATTTTCCATTTTGTTAACTACAACTGCTTTTATATAGCATATAATAATGATCGACTTGTTTTTTGACAGGCACTACGGGCAGCAGCTTGGGGTAAAATTTATATTTTATCAATAATCCATTGTTCGAGGACATTCTTTTAAACTGTGTTGGATAAGGCTTAGAGTTTAGACTGATTTGTACTGAAAAATTTCTTAGGTGGTCACGAGGAGGTGGTAATAATATTACTAGAAGCTGGAGCATCGGCCTCACTAGCAGACAATGAAGGGAGAACGGTAAAAGAGAAACGTCTTATGAGTGACTGACAGAAAAGTCTTGTATTTCCAACTATTAATGTTGTATTTATTTTGAAAATATAGCCCTTGATTGCTGCTGCGTACATGGGTCATGCAGAAATTGTTGAGAAATTATTAAACGCCGGTGCCGATGTGAATCATGCCGACGCAGACGGAAGGTGAATTAATATTTTATTTTACGGAATCATATTGTATATTTAAGAAACCAAGTAAATTTTTTGTTTTACACTCAGAACGGCGCTGTCGGTAGCCGCGTTGTGTGTTCGTGCTAGTAAGTTTATATTTATTCTTTTCTAAGTATTAATAATGCATATAGCCAAACTTTAAAATGGCTCATATTTAATGACCATGTTTGAAAAACTTTTTCAGGTCAAGAGCATTTAAGAGTAGTCACTTTATTATTGGAAAGAAACGCTGCAGTGGACCATCAGGACAGAGGTAAATAATACACTTCTTTGTTGTTTTGAATTATCACAAACGGAAATGGCTGAGTGAAACTAATTACGAGTTTTTGTAACATTTCAGATGGTACTACACCTTTACTCGTCGCATCATTCGAAGCTAACAAGTAAGCACAATTCAGAATTAATGGCAAACGCTAAAATGATGGTTATTGAACTATCCTGAAGCCAAATACGGCTTCCTACTGTAATTTGGTCCAGACTAGTCTAAAAAATATATATCACAATCGGTAAATGTTTATTTAATAACTACAGAGAGGTCTGTGAACTACTTTTGGAGTACGAAGCTGATGTGGACTCTGCAGATAAGGCTGGTCGTACAGTAAGTTTTTTTAAATATAAATTTTTATTTTATAAAGATTAAATCTTTGAAGTAAATTTTATTTCATTGCCGTGATTACTATTGAATCAGTGGTAAACTTTACTTTGTATTATTATTATTTTAGCCTTTGTGGGCAGCTGCATCTATGGGAGCTGGTAATTTTGTATAAATTTATGTATAGTCTATTTATATAGTTAATTACTTGAGTACACAATACGTAGATTTAATAACCCACCTGCTGCTTTACATATTTTTCGACATTACATTGGTGGAATTTCTTTTTGTTTTGGGATCGCGTTCCTGGCGAGAGTAGCATCAGTTGTGGAATTACTTTTGTTTTGGGGGGCTTACGTGGATCACATTGATGGTGAGGGTAGGACTGTTCTTTCCGTTGCAGCTGCACAGGTATGTGTTCATGTGTTTATATTGTTGCTAGTACTAAGATTCTTATGACTCATGACTTTTAATAGCCATCAGATTAACTCTGCAACTCATTTTTGTAATGATTGAAATATGTAGGGTAACGTTGGGGTTGTTAGACTATTACTGGCCAGGGGGCTGGATGAGGGTCATCGAGATCATGGTTAGAACTAATTTATCAAATTTGTACACTTAATTAATTATCGTGACAATGCCAAAATTTTCCATGTATACATGATTTTAGCTGGATGGACTCCTTTACACTATTCCGCTTTTGAGAATCATTTGGAAGTGACAGAGGCTTTAATTGAAGCTGGAGCAAGAATAAACGACATTGACAACGACGGGAAACATCCCTTGCTTCTCGCTGCACAAGAAGGTCACATTAGTGTAGTAGAGACTCTGCTTAATTATGGAGCTTCCATTGACAAGCGTTCTCATGACGGAAGGACACCCCTACGAGCAGCTGCCATTAGTGGCTACAAAGATGTGTGTCAATTGCTGGTTAGTCGAGGAGCAGATGTCAACTATCGGGATGCAGACGGCAGGAGTACATTGTATTTACTTGCCTTGGAGAATAGGGTTTCAATGGCTCAATTTTTTATCGGTGAGATGCTTTTCCAACATCTGATTTTCCCCATATTTGATGAATTAATAACTAATTGTTGTCTTTATAAAGTTCGTTGCGGTGCGGACGTTGAGGCTCGTGATTTAGAAGGACGTACTGTCCTTTCTATTGCTGCTTGGCAAGGTCATTTAGAAATGGTCGAACTATTGGTGTCTGCAGGTTAGTTAATTTTTAAATTTATATTGGCTTTTCTTTTCTCAACATTGATTAATGTTAGCTTGCATTTTGTGCTCTACATTACTTAATTGTTCATTACTTTTTTCAGGAGCTGAAGTCAATACTACTGACAATGACAAAAGAACACCTCTACAAAGCGCTAGTTGGCAAGGACATGCAAATATTGTTCGACTTTTGTGTGAACGCGGTGCCAGGTAACTTGATTATGAATCTATTTAGTATATCTAATTACGTGTCACAATTACATATTTTTTGTAATGCTATAAAATATATTTTGTTCATATTTCCCTAGGATTGATCATACATGTAACCAGGTAATTGTTATTTAGTTTCTTAAAAAATATATTTTGATTAGTAGGTTACGGAATTTTGTATATTTGTATCAAATAAATGAAATGTCGAAAACGATTTTATAGGGTGCAACTGCTCTTTGCATTGGAGCTCAGGAGGGCCATGTCGAATGTGTAAGGGAAAAATTGAAGCATAACTGATTCACTACGTCCCTCGCTTGGTTACTCTGCATGCAATACAATGTACATGTTATTTCACATTCTTTTATAAATAACAGGTTCGAGTTCTTCTGGAATGGGGAGCAAATCCTATGGTATTTTATAACAGTCGCTTAATAAATGATAAATCTGAATATGTAAATCTTGCATGGTTGATGATTTGGATATATTTGTCTCTACAGCATTCGGATCACTGTGGGAGAACACCAATCAAAGTTTCCTTGAAAAGTGGACATACGGCAATTTCTAGACTCTTGGAGGAAGCAACTGTGACTAGGAGTAAAACTAGTAAGACTCATTTATTTATGGCGTTGAAAAATTAGAACGTTGGCTTAAAATTACAATTCAACGTGTGCTTATAATTTTTAGTGCTTGTAGGAGCAAATTGGGATCAAACTGAAATACGACAGTCCGAAACGAGTAAGTAATTTGAATAATTTATGTACTTGTTTTTTATATAAAAAAGAAACTTTGAGATGAAATTGATACAAATAGAGAAAGAACTACATGTATAAGAAATTTTAATTTTGTGTCACCAGATTTGACTCCAGAATTTGAGAAAAGACGCTCATTACTTGTAAATCCTCCCCAAGGCAGTTCAAGTAAGGGTAGTTCAAACTTCACCACAGCTGCATCAATAAAATCTTCACAGGCACAACCTATTCCAGAACGAAGTACTTCAATTCAGATGAATTCTGACAAGCTCATCAAAGCAGGAGCTGTTATAGGCAAGGATAGAAAATACTCTGATCTTTCATTTACTCAACAAGTTCAACAATTGTCACGAGCCAAAGGTCGTGGAAGTCGGCTACTAATGTCACCACTTAACGAACCCCAAAGTCCAATATACGCTTCACCCCCTCAGTCCCCGTCCAGTCTCAATGATTTTCTTGGAGGGTAATTTTCCAAAAAATATATAACAATAACAAGTTTAAAATGATCCTACAAGTATCACTCTTGGACTTTCTAATTATCTTGTACAGCTTATATTTAAGATGGAATTGAATTTTGTTTGATTTCAGTATCAACGATGAAAGATTAAGTCCTTGTAATGCGAATAATCAACTTTCATCCTCTCATCAGGATGATGGTAAATTACCTTTTAGTTGTAACGGTGTAAATGAAGAACCTTTAACTAGTCAACTTTTAAAACAATCAACTCAAAATAATCCCATTGGTACAGGTTTAAATAATGGTTCTGAAATTCCTTCCTTCGCCTTCACACGGGTAAGGAAATTTTTAAAATTATTCATGTGATGAATCATTACTAGCACTACTAATGATTATAATGATGAAGACAGAAATTTTGTTTGTAATACTCAAATTAATGATTTTTTACACATGTATATCCTCTCCAGGATTCTCACATGAAAATAATACTGGGTTCTTGTTCTGACAATAACCATTGGAATAAGTCAAGAAAGAATGGAATAAATATTGTTCATTCAAATAGTGGAATTAGTAGTGCTACCAATGCTATTCGAAGTGGTTTGAATGCACTAAAGGCTGGAGTTTTGGAAGCAGCTGTCGGACGAAAAGCTCATCATCACCAGGACGATTCGCCCCTCGTATCTGCGGCATCCATGGCAGTACCAGTGGTTCAACCAAAAAAAAGTGGAGTATCAGGGGTGTCCGGAAATGGCTCAGTTCCATGGAAGAAAGAAACTCCATTGTAGTATCAGGCTATTTTTTAGTCCCTCCTCCCCTTTCTTCTATAGAAAATTGCATCGTCACTTGATCGTCTTGATTGTCGTTGCACCATTTAGCAATAAATTTAAAATACGTTTTTTGTAAAATGAGAAAGTTCGAAAGATGAGATGACTGCATTTTAAAAATAATATATATATATTATATTAATGGAAAGACACAAAAGTGTCAAGTAAACTCTTTCGTATATTTTGATCGTAATTGTGTAGAATTCTTCATCTAGACACAAAGAAAACTATTACAATAGAGATACTATGATGGGGAACTAGAAAATTTGCATGTTTTAAATGTTTTCGTTCTCAATGTACCAACTCACCAGTATTTGATTACATAATATATAAATAGTATAATATTGAACATAATATATATTTAATGTGACTTTCACTTTATCATTATTGGTATTTAAATGATTAATGATATTAATAACGATTCTAAATGTCTATGACTGCCCAGGATATTTTTGTGCCAACTAGACTTTACACTACCTACATGATATATACAAGCTTTCTACTGGTCTCTCAATTTATTATGTTACCAGTTTTGTTGAAATTTTATTGTACCAATTATTATTATGATAATACTTTTAACTTTAGTGTTGTTGCAGACTATAACGCCAATCTATGTATCGATAGATTAGGTTGTAGTTGCAATGGAATATTTTTAATGTCAGTAGTAGTATTTTTTGTACTTTCTTTTGAAGCCTTTCAATTTTCATACAAAGCGTCTCTCCAAATCTGTACAATGATTATTTCATTTTAATTTATTGTTATTTCAAATCGCACCAGCGATTTTGCTGAACCAAATGTAAACACTACATCAATTTAGTATGTGTTAGAGTTATTTTGGGTCAACTTGAAGAAATTTTTGTTATTTTAAATTTCAATGTTATTTGAGATTCGCTGTAGGAAGGCTCTGCATGAAAATTGCTAGTTAATATCGTTTATATTTTTAGAGACTTTATCGTAATCGCTGAAAGCAGAGTCAATTACATATATACTCGCACACACACATTAAATTGCGTTTAATAAATAATTTTTATTAAATGGTCAGTTACAAGCTATGAAATTGTTAGAGTTAATATGATTATTATTTTATTAATGTCATTCAAATATTTTGCTGCGCTTAAGCTTCATTGTTCTGATTCTCAAGCTTGAGTGATGAATACTCTGATTGTAGAGTAAATAAATAAAATAAAAAACGTTTACTGATGAGAAACAACGGTGACGACTTGATGCTTTGATTCTAATGTCAGCATAGAGTGGGATTTCTATGAAATTTTTAGTCTGGCGGCTCATTCTTTGTCGGAAAGTTTGGCAATTTGGTGACTTTAATTGGGGTCACTCGGGTCATATTTTCATGTCACAGTCTTGGTGATATATAGTTTGGGTTGGGACTCTAATCTTTCGAAATATGAAGTTGAAAGATGTGCACAGGGTGGCGTAACTTTTTTTGTGCTCCCTTAGTTTTGAAAACTACATACTTACTAAGTACATTTAAAGTTGCCCGAGATTAGAAATGACAACTGTGCCTTTTCCCCTGGATGACATCAATGTGCCAGCAAATTTATTTGACAAAGTATTTTATTTTGCTACAGGACAAATTGATTCAAAGGTAAACTAAAATTTCTTACTTTCAAAATATTTTTTTCTAATTGTTAAATTCATGTATTATGTACGGTACATAATGTACCAAAAAAATTATATTTTCTAATGATACATGTATTTGGTAAGTATGATTACATGAACCAGTACAAAGTTACGAAGATTATGTATGTCATTAATACTGCAAATGATTTTCTCATTTAAAAAAATTATTAAATAAAGTGAAATGATTTTTTATTATGATAGTACCTAAGTTTGCTTGAGAAGGGAGGAGCCAAACAACGGAGTTATGTTACAAGTGCTGTGACTCATGTTTTTGTTGGACAAGACGCAGATGATCTTCGAATTGAAGAAGCAAAAGATATATTTGAGATTCCAATTGTTCGACCCGAATGGATAGCCTATTGTGCAAAAGTTGGACGACTGATCAGGTGGGACACAGCTCATATTTAATTTGTAATTCTGTCAGTTTTGTAATGTCATGTGAAAGTTCAATAACAACATATTTTTATCATATTTTACACATTAGTCATTTTATTTTTATTTTTAGTGTGGATGGCTTTTGCGGAGAAAAGGATCAACTATTTTCTCCAGTTGTAGCTACGGTGTCCGAGATTACTGGACAAGATTTGAAATCACTATGGGGTTGTATTTCATTTTACGGTGGAAGACTAACACTGGAATTGTCTAATGAGTCTACCCATTTGATATGCAACAATAGTAATTCCCCAGCGTACACAGCTGCAAAACAGAAGAATATTAGTGTTGTTTGTTTAGACTGGGTTTCAGACTCTATCAAACAAGAAAAATTAGTTGATGTGAGTTTATACGACCCTTTCCTTTTAACTCCAGCAAAACAAAATGTTGCACCATCACAACCTCCGCCAACAATTACACAGAGACCACCACCAGTTACACAGAAACCACCACCAGTTACACAGAAACCACCACCAGTTATACAGAAACCACCACCAGTTACACAGAAACCACCACCAGTTACACAGAAACCATCACCACAACCAGTCACTCAGCAACTCCCAATTACACATCCACCTCCTCCTCCGACAGCAGTCATTCGGCAGCCACCACCACCACTACAACAACAACAAAATCAGACGACTAATACCACCCAAGTACCTACTCAGACGACTAGTACAACCCAAATACCTACTCAGACTGCTAGTACAACTCAAATAACTAATGTGTTGGTCAGTCAGCAGGATTTGGTTACAACAGGTTCAACAATAACCCAAAACCAAAGCCAAACAATGCAATCAGGAATTATGACTATGGCTCGACAGCAACTTGGACAACAACAAATGAACCAACAAATTCAACAGCAACAAATGACTCCAGTTTCACAGCCTTTAATGCCACAACAACAAAGTCAGACGGTCAATACAAGCCAAACGAATAATGCGATTGTAAATCAAAAAGATTTGGTTACAGTAGGTTCAGTGATGGCTCAGAATCAAATGATGCAGCCAGGAGGTATGGCTAGACAACAATTAGTTTCGCAACAGATAACTCAGTCTCAACTTTCGTCCTTGATGGCACAGAAACAACAGAATCAGTCTCCGAATGTCAGTCAAGTAGGAAACATGAACATGATGAATCAACAACAGGGGATGGTTTCCATGTCTACAGGTATGAAGCAAAATCAAATGATGCAAACCGCAGTCATTGTCCGACAACAACAACCATCACAAATACTTGGACAACAACAAATGAATCAACAGCAACTCGGACAGCAAATGGGCCAACAAAACCCACCGCAACTCGGACAACAAATGGGTCAACAAAACCAACAGCAAATGGCCCAACTTACTCAACAAAATCAACAGCAACTCGGACAACCAATGGGTCAACAAAATCCACAGCAACTGGGACATATGAGTCAACAAAACCAACAACAATTAGGACAACAAATAGGTCCACAAAATCAACAGCAACTCGGACAACAAATGGGTCAACAAAATCAACAACTGGGACAACAAAATCAACAGCAACTTCGGACAACAAATGGGCCAACAAAACCCACCGCAACTCGGACAACAAATGGGTCAACAAAACCAACAGCAAATGGCCCAACTTACTCAACAAAATCAACAGCAACTCGGACAGCAATTGGGCCAACAAAACCCACCGCAACTCGGACAACAAATGGGCCAACAAAATCAACAGCAACTCGGACAGCAAATGGGCCAACAAAATCAACAGCAACTCGGACAACAAATGGGCCAACAAAATCAACAGCAACTCGGACAACAAATGGGTCAAAACCAGCAGCAACAGATGACTCAAGTTTCCCAGTCTTTAATGTCACAACAACAAAATCAATCCATAAATACAAGCCAATTAGGTAATGTTGTGATTAATCAACAAGGGATGGTCTCAATGAACTCTGTGATGACCCAAAATCAAATGATGCAGGCAGGAGGTATGGCTCGGCAACAATTAATTTCACAACAACAACAGCAGATGAGTCAACTTTCTCAGTCCTTGATGGCACAGAAACAGAATCAGTCTCCGAATGTCAGTCAAGTAGGAAACATGAATATCATGAATCAACAGGGGATGGTCTCCATGTCTACAGGTATGAAGCAAAATCAAATGATGCAGACCGCAGTCATAGTCCGACAACAACAACCGTCACAGCAAATGAATCAACAACACCAACAACAACTCGGACAACAAATGAGTCAACAAAATCAACAGCAACAAATGACTCAAGTTTCACAGTCTTTAATGTCGCAACAACAAAATCAATCCATCAATGCAAATCAATTAGGTAATGTTGTGATTAATCAACAAGGAATGGTCTCAATGAACTCTGTGATGACCCAGAATCAAATGATGCAGCCAGGAGGTATGGCTAGACAACAATTAATTTCTCAGCAACAGATGAATCAGTCTCAGCTTTCTCAGTCCTTGATGGGACAGAAACAACAGAATCAGTCTCCAAATGTCAGCCAAGTAGGAAACATGAATATGATGAATCAACAACAGGGGATGGTTTCCATGTCTACAGGTATGAAGCAAAATCAAATGATGCAGACCGCAGTCATAGTCCGACAACAACAACCGTCACAACAACTTGGACAACAACAAATGAATCAACAGCAACAGATGACTCAATTGACGCAGGTTTCCCAGTCGTTAATGTCACAGCAGCAAAATCCGACGGGCAATACAACCCAAATGGCTAATGTGATGGTCAATCAGCAAGATATGGTTACAATGGGTTCAGTAATGACCCAAAATCAAGGTCAAATAATGCAACCAGGAATTATGGCTCGACAACAACTTGGACAGCAAAAAATACAATTTCAAAGTACTGGACCAAGATTAGGTGCTACTCAACCATGGACTCAACAGCAACAAGCTGATATAATTAATCAAATCCAGATGGATCCCCAGATTAAGGCTCAATGGTCGAACATGGATGCACAACAAAGGACATTATTAATTCAAAAGTTGGTTCAGCGTAATCGAGAGGAAACTCTGAAACATGAAATGATGTTGAAGCAACAAAAAATGCAACAACAAAATTTCATTGCTCCAGGTCAATTACAACAGATTCCACCACGACCTCAAACTCAAATGATTGTTACCCAACAACAATCAGCTGGTGGTGTTGTACGTACTCAACAAATTTTTACCCCTCAAGTAGGACAACAACCATTAAATGTTCGAGCTCATCACGTTCTTGTACAGCAAGGTATAAATAGGCAAATATTTTGGCTACCATAAATTAAAAATAAATCTCACGATGTTTTTTATTCAAATCATTCAGGTTCAACAATCCAACAACAACCTCGACTTCAGCAAATTCAACAGCAACAACAGCAGTCTCCGTCACAAGTCACACAACCATCTGCGCAGAAAGTAGTCATTGTTCGACAGCAACAGCCAGCACAGCAACAACAGATGATCCAAGTCTCACAGTCCTTAATGTCTCAACAGCAAAATCAATCCATCAATACAAACCAATTGGGAAATGTTATGATTAACCAACAAGGGATCGTGTCGATGAACTCTGTGATGACCCAAAATCCAAACTATCCAACGTCTCACCATAATCAGCAGCAACCCAGAGGAATTATGTCAGCAATTGCACAGCAATCTCCTCAACCTCAGAGAGAAGTCATTGTTCGACAGCAACAGCCATCACAACAGCAACAACAACCACAAATTGGTATCTGGAGAGGTAAGCACAATGTCTTAATTTACCATAATTTAAGAATTTAATTTAATTGCGAAAAAAATAATACAAAGAGAGATATGTGTACACTATGCAATTCTTGTTTATCCAATAGGAAATCATTCAGGTTCAACAATCCAACAACAAATAATCCAAGTTCAGCCTGGAGGAGGACTTCCACAGCAGCATCAACATATCATTTTACAGCAACCAATCCCGGTATGTTCCGAGTATTCTTTTTCTAATTTTTCTAAGGAGTTGATTATCAAATTTGTTTTATGTGTGATAGAAATTCATAAGTGGTACATCTTAATTTTAGGTTCAATCAAAAACGAAAACAGCACTAGCAAATCTTTTGAGTAATCGCCTTCAAGGGAATGTTGGTCCTGAAGGACCAACTAGTCAAGTAACTGGTTCAAGCAGTCCTGTTATTGCAACTCCAAATGCAGTGCCAACTCCTCAGGCTCCTCCTCAAGTAATGTGTCCTCCTCCTCCTCCCGTAAATTCTCAGCCATCTCCCAATCAAGGCTTGTCGCCACAACATACACCTCCACAGAATATTTTAGTCCAAAGGAGGACTTTGACAACCATAAATAATGGTACAAAATCCGTACCTTTGCTAACAACGGGAAGTCGAATTGCTGCAGATGCTCCACAAACGTCACCGAATAATATACCCAACTTACCTCCCCCACGGGCTCAGTTATATGGTCATGATCCAAATATTAAATGTATGTCACATTTCCAAAATTGTTGTCTTATGTAATACATATAATATTCATTTCATGGTATTGATATCATTATGAAATGTTTTTCAATTGTTCAGTGCCTTCTGATGGGTTTCTTCTTGGCTGTGTATTTTGGGCTCCTACACAATTGGGAGTGAAGCATTGGCATTTGAGTGTTGAACAGTATGGTGGTGAAGTTGAACAAGACTATTCTCCCCGTGTTACTCACATTCTGTGCGACAATCAAAAGTTTCCAGAGATTCAACAAGTTTTACGGGAGGGTAAACGATTGGTTACTCTACACTGGCTGAGTGATATTTGTTTGAGAAAATGTGTTGTACCGCCATACTATGCCGTCCATTTACCTGTTCCATTCACAGAGTGAGAACTAAGAATATTATAATTTAATGATACTTTTTTGCATTTTTGTTTGTAAGTTATTTGAATTTTTTTTATATTATTGTCTTTGCGTTTTTAGTGATCCTCCATTGAAAAACAAAAGAGTTAGTATTTCTGGGTTTAACGTGGACGACAGATCAAGAGTGAAAGTAATGTTACAAATATTGGGAGCAGAATTATTTTCATCCTTCACACAACATATCGATGCTCTTGTTGCTCACAAGTAATGCTTTATTTCAAATTATGGTCAAGTCTTAAAACTCTCGGCAATTTTTAACTTTCTATTTTTTTCTGTGATTAAGGCCGGAAGGAAAAAAGTATACGAAAGCACGTGAATGGAAGACACCTGTAGTTAACATTCAGTTTCTTAATGAACTCATGTTCGGCCATTCAGTTTATGAGTATATCCACAGTCCCAAGTATCAACACTTTACCCCCGAACAAGCGTTCAGATTCGACATTTCTTTAATTGCTGTGCTGATGGGTATGATCCTCAAAGAAATTATCATTTTTTGTCATTTTAATAAAAACTAGCTTAGTTGTTTAAAATACGCATTGATTAAAGCTTGAAATTGAAATCCTGTGAATTTTTTGTCATTTATTTAGCTCCATGGAAAGTGCCCATCCGAGTCAGCAATGAAAGTTTTGAAGTGTATAAAAATCGAAATAGGAAGCGTGCTTTAGAAGTAAAAACTGAAAATTCAACAGATAATGATGAACCAAAGAGGACAAGATTAACTGGTGAATTAGTGGATATTGACGTGGAGCCATTATCTCCTCCTGACATGACGAAAACAGACCCAGATTCTCAAATGGATATTGATGTTAAAGTAGAAAGGTCGGAGGACGAAGAAAATATTAGTAAAGAAGAAAGTACGCTTACCAAGAAGCCTACAGTTGTTATGATTTCAGGTTACACTCGCGCGTACAAGGATAAGGTACGTTAAATACTTTTGATTTATTTTTTTACATTTTAAGCATGTATTCATTCATTCCTTTCGTTTTGACTTTTGATTTGTTTTTTTTGTTAATTCATTCACAATGTATTCTTATTACATGAACATTTAGATCAAGGAGAAAATTTTGCAATTGGGAGGCCGGGTGACTGAAGATTGTCGAGAAGCAACTCATCTGATAGTAAAGAAATCATACAGAACGAAAAAGTTGTTTATTGGTTTGTCACGGGTGAGATACATTGTTAATCATGAATGGCTTCTCAAATCCTTGGACAAGAAGAAATTTGTGGATGCCACTCCCTTCATATTGTCAAATGAGTGTATAGAAAAAACGTACGGAGTCAAAATTTGTGATGTGCTAGCTAAGCCAAATCGGAATCTCTTGTTTGCTGTAAGTAGTGCATATCATATTTTGGTTGTTTGATTTTTCACATTTGCACTAATAACTTTTTTGTCTTGTTTCATATCATAGTCATTATTGACATAATTGTGCTTTTGTTTAGGGTGTTACATTTTTCATCACGCCCAGCTGCCTGCCGTCTGTACCTGAACTGCAAGAAATTGTGGAAGCCGCTGGAGGTCAAGTTGATAGTAAGCAAAGATCAATCCAGGATGTTCGCCGTCAAGCTCGTAAGACTCCTAGAAGGTATGTCATCATAACATGTGTCAAGGATTTTCACCTGATTGCTGATACTTGCAAGTACAAGCACATTCAAGGACTCCGTAAGTATAATCGGTTTTTTTCAAAAAATAATGAACGGCACTTAATCTTTCTTTTATTACAATTGATCCCAATTTTTTTAAAATATAAATTTCATTTTTGATATTTTCAGATATCCACACGGCGGAATTCATATTTGAATCAATAACGAAACAGAAATTTAAACCAATGAAAACAATGGCAAAATTACACTTGAAGCTGCCGGAACGAAATGGCGTTAAGGGACCAGCACTGTCAACTACTCTTCCTGGAAGTACGACAAGTCAATGATGCATGGACGGAAGTAATAATTTAATAGAGATTTTATGTTAATTTTATTTTTTCTGTTATTTAGATTGTTAATTTATTGCCTCGACCTGTTTTTTAAAAAAGGAAAACAACATGTACATTCAAAATGTATTTTATGATTGTCATCAAACAATTACGTTAGATTGTATAAGACAAGCTATTTAAAAAATAGTTATAAATAATCTAAGACCACATGAATGCTGTGTTCAAAAAATCTCTATTATAAATAATGACATAATCAGAATTTTAATTTCGATGACTTTCCATTCACGAACATGATAATTTAAAGACATTAAATGGTTTTGCTTTCAAGTAATCCCCAAAGCCAGTATGTCTTTAAATTATTAAAATTATGTATTTGGATGTGCTCAATAATAATGATTCTTACTTACTTAGTCTCTATTCCTGTATTAAATGTTCCCCACTTCCTTTCGCAATAAATTTGTGACGCCTTGACTTAACTATTAGACGGTTCGTACTTTTTACAGTACCACAAACCGTACAATTGTCAAAAAATGCCGGTTCTGTAACGTTAATGTGTATATTAGTGTTAATGTTTGGATGGTAAAAGTTAATTAATAATATGTAGATAATGTAAAAATAATATAGTCACATCTAAAATAAATTACGTGAAGGAGGATAAATTGTTGATGAAGCTCCTTGAACGACTTTTTAAGAATAAACTTTTGTATTCATTTCTATCGCTGATTATGATGAATAAAGTTGACTACTATAATATTTCAATCATGTAAAAACTAAATTATGAACAGCATTATAATATTTGTTTTAAAATTTAAATACAGTTGTTTTTTATTCTGCACATGTTAGTGGGGAAGAAATTTTTTTTTAATTTATAGGGAAAATTGTCATGTTCTTTATACAAAACATGGTAATATTATGTAAGTTACGTTAAAATATCGTTAAAGTATTATAATTCCAGAGTATGTAAATTTTGTTTGTATTCCATTGACTGGAAAAGAGTCACCTCATAAAATTCCCACTACCCCGCAAGCTACGCGACCCCCGGCATTTCCGGTCTTTTTACTTCCTTCATCCTGACCGGTTCCCAGGTCATCTTTCTTTTCGTGGACGACAATGGCACGACCCACAATTGTTGCTATTCCAGTCAAGGACAGTTTTGAGTCTTGAATTTTGATTTCTGCAACTCCCTGGTCATTGGCATCAATATTTCCCAGGTCTCCTATGTGTCTCTTGTCATCTGTGGGTGCTCCGTGTGGTTGCTAAGTAATTACATAATAATTTGCATAACACCATTAGATAATCAAATTTGGATTCATATATTAAAATGTTATGTAAATCTTTCAGCTGACCATGAAAGGATTGAAGTGACCTCCAGTAGACTTGCACCCTTCTGCAGTATTCCCACTTTGATGAACATGGAAGCCATGCTTTCCTGGAGTTAGGCCAGTGATTGTACCATTAAGATTAACTGGGGCATGATTGCCCTCCTGGCTCAAGTAAATGGTTCCTTTGACTCCACTATTGTTGTCTGCGAGAAGGACGACGACGGCAGTTTTGGTCTGAAATTGATGAAAAAAATGAGTCAGTATTTGAGGCTTTAGAGGATTTCAACGAAATATGACAGACTGTAGGTAGACTAGTACAGAAAAAGTGGAGTTGCTTGGGCCAACATGAACTTCATACACGTCAGAAATGACATCTTTTACTGCCGATGCTCGGCGAGCATAAATTGACCTGTCTTTGGATAGAGGAGGAAGAGGAGGCAACGGAGGACCTTGGTTTAATTGAGTTGTAATTGGGACTACCTGTCTTGTTGACCGAAGAAGTTTTCCAGTCGTTGACGTACAGTTGACACGGATGGTCAAAATGACCAGGATGAAGAAGATGAGTTGCAGTCGCAACATTCCTCCTGTTCACACACCAGTATAAATAATATAACAGTTCACTTGAAATCTTTAGAATGGACTGACAGGAAAAAACTCTTGTTCATACAACATATATTCCATTCGACAGTCACCTCTCCATTCACAGTACCTATTGTACGACATTGTTTAAGAATTCGTGAATAATGTCCTACACTCCAAACCATTTTCTAATTGTATCTAACCTATCCATCCTACATGCAAATTAATAGAGTAAGTATTTAGAATGAAAGATTATCTTTTACATTCATCATGTAATGTGAGACAGACACAAACGACGAAAGGAAGGCTCTCTCACTCTTGTCCATTCCCTTTTCTTTGAACGATCAAAGTACAGACAGTGAACATCATTTAAATATTTGTCACGATGTATCTAGTACACACTGCACATCGAGCTGACAATTTGCAAAGTGGAGGAGTCGTACCAACATGTTTGACCAGATAGTCAACTACAATACAATACACACGTTAAATGAATGTCTACTCAGTTCCTAAAAGTAGTCACAATAAGGAATAAATGTCGTTTGGCTGATAGGAAGATAGGTATGTATTATATAATGTAATGTCCATTCCCACTTACTCAGTCACAATGATTGGAAATGGAAGCTGTTCAATATTTTATCATGTTAACTAATCATGCCATGTTACATTTCTATTTGAGAATAATTAAACTATCACTAACAGTGACTGTCATCACTTTTACTTTTCTTCCCCATTTCCCTATTTGAATGTATAACATAGGAAACTAACCTGTTGTACCTTATTTATCTACATATTTACTTGGGGCTACACGAGGAAGGACAAACTAGTGGAAAAGTTTCCCTTTTGTCCACAACAATCCACACAGTACTAACTACAGTGTCTACAGACAGTAAAATAGGAAATATACATAATTTGGAGAGAAAGGAATGAGCCTTGGGTAGACTTGAGAATTATGTAAGAAACATGTCATCCCTTCTATTTTCAAATTATTTGAAACGGCAAGTGTCACATTACAGCTCAATTAAACCAATTTACCCCAAAGTGTTGTTGACGGCAGAGTAGATTTGATGTAGAGCTAAAAATCAAATATAACATTATTTACACTCAGAGAAATATAGCTTTGTATTATAGGAAGCTATTCCATTGATCAGTAGAATTAGAATTATTATTAACTATTCAAAATTACATGGTAGAATAGTGGATGAGAATTGTACAAACTACATATAAGAATCGTGAATAATTTAAAGCAGAAAAATGCTGCCGTTTTAATTAGAAATAAATTACTTTTGTGTAAATGTACAAACCGGTACAGGACCCTCTCAAGAAATCTCCGAGAAAAATGTGGTTCAACTAGGATGACACGAATGGGAAGTTGACCAAGTCCTGGATGAAGAAGAAGAAGAGATGATGTGGACTGCGGAAAAGGATGAACACCAATGAAGTCTACTAGACTGTTTAAACCAAGTGAACTTGACTTTTAAGAGAGAGTCCTTTTCTCTGAGACATGGCTGACTGAGACAGGGTGGCCAATGTCGTCTTTATGATAAAGTACTCATTCAATAATAATTACATTACGTGAAATATATATATGCGAGGTCATTTCAGACTTTTAACATTTTCAAGGTTGATTTCGGTTGCCTCCAGGGATTTTTCATCGTGATTGTTCTCTCTCCCTTTGTTTCACACTCTGTGTTTTTGTGATTTCGTCCATCTCTCTCTCTCTTCCCATTATACTGTATGATGTGCACACACATGAGCAAAAAAAACCTTCAAAATAGCAACCTGTATAGTTTCCTTATATGAATCCCTGTCACTCTCGTTAAGTAAACAGGTTCATTAATTGGAGCACCAAATGAGACTTGTAGGAAAGTTTTTGTGATAAAAAATCATGTACATTTAGTTATTTAATATGTAGTTCAACAAATTATTTTGTGAGCCTGGTCAATTTTTCGGTACAAAATTATGGAACTGTTGCTGTACTGCGTGTGACTATCTGCCCTGCGGTCAAGTGGAACGTACGTGACACTTGTTCTAGAATCGCGTATTAGAGGAACAATGAAGTTTATTGTCAAAGTGCAGTGCTTGTGCTGGACCACAAATGAATAGCCTATCTGTCGTTATTGTATACATGCACACACACACACTCTTTCATCGATACATAATTTAAGATTACTACATGTGTGAGATGAGACATGAATCAATGCATACTTCAAATTAAATGCCACCTACCTCCAAAATATATTTCATCATGAAATTTGCATTTGAAAGTATCGTTCGCTGTGAGCGTTCAAAGTGCAAGTTCTACACATACAGTCATATTGTTATTATTATTAATCTGATTCAAATACCTTATATAAGTACCCAATTCAACAAAGCTCTTAGACTCATGGTGTACATATCTGTGCAGTCACATATTTGTTGACTAATCAGCTTGAAAAACACAACTTGGAACCTCTACTGTTACTGCACTATTATTGTAAAGATTATGCCTTATATGATCCATTCTGAGAACACTCCTCCTCTTCCACATTGTATTCTACAAAGTATTACGTTTTGATCGTCGTGACCGTCAGTCACGACCCAACTATATGCCTGTCAATATGAATTTTCTAATTTATTAATTGAGCAGGACAGTGCAAAGTAAAGTAAGACAAGACAAGTAGAGAGTTACAAATTCTCCCAAATGAGCATCTTAATTAATTAGGCTCTACGACTGTGAAAACGGGGGGACGCATCATCCTTCGTACATTTCTAATAGTAAACTAGGGATAGATTCTTTTCTAAAAAAACCGTATGATCACTAATTTTCCAAAACGTTTTCGTCAAAAAACCAGAAAAAGCCTCAGAATGCTTGTGTTTGAAAATGTTAGAGGGCGATCAAGGAGATTTACGTCACTTTCGGCATTTTTCAGTTTGTGGCCTTTTTTGTGCTTGGTCGAAGACCTCGACTAAATATTTAAGGTTAATCAACATTGATGTATAATTATGATGACAATTTATTTAAAGAGCTTTATAGAATTTTAGATCGTCTCCTTTGGTTGACACTCATTATTTTGCCCATATTGGATTTTTACCTGGAATAAACAGAGAGAAATAGAGATAGACTGTTTGGGTGGGGAATGGAATTTATAAGTATTGTTGATTTTATATAAAACCTTTTATTTTTTTTCCTATTCTTTTGCCATAAATTTTTAATGTGCATGAACTCTTTTCCCCTTTTTTTTCTCTCTCTCTCTCTCTCCCTCATTATTTTTTTTGTTTGCGATATTGTGATCCATGTTTATTCAATAAGTGGACTGTGTCAAGTTATCCCTTTCCACACACCCCATCCATACAGTATACAATGTAAATACACACGCACATGAAAAGGGTGTACCTTAATTTTTATTTTGTTTATCCATGATAATGGTTTGTCGAGTTTTTTCTCTGGTTTTTCTTGAAACGGAAATTTTTATGTACACACAAAAGGAGAAGGAAACAAAGTTCCAGAGTATAATTGACATTATGAATAATCATGGACTTTTACTCCATGAAAGTCATACCACTACCATCTAATAATACCCACAATGTATCGTAATATAATATGAATTCAATAGAAAAAGAGGAGTGTGGATAAACAGTACATTTCTAGTATGTAGTACAAGTAAAGAGAAAAGGTTCCTTCCCTCCAAGAATTGAGATTTGTAAAAATACTCTTGAATAATAAATGTTGTTATTTCACAGATGAAGCAAAAAGAAGACAAGAAAATGCCATGTTCAGAGACGTTGGAATTGAATAATCCATGGGCTTCGTCTCTCCTCTTCCGTTTCGAGAATTTCAACTTTGGCCAAGAAGAAGAGTACAACATATATGGAGTACAGTATACATGTACAAAAGATCCACCTCTTTCTCATTTCCTCATGGACCTGATTTTCTTCTTGGTCCTGTCCTCCTCCTCGGGAAGTGTCTATAATACTCCCAAAAACTTGGGAATAAGTCCTCAGAGAGACTGTCTCATTTTAGGAAGCACATAGTCTCTCCCCGTAGTTCCTTAATTAGGAGTAGGTAATTTAATTTTGCGGGGCAAGTCATCCCCTCATCACCTCAGATAACATCTGCACCTACTTCATCTTTTTCAGGTACATACTTTTATATTTAATTTTATAAAATAGGGCAAAAGAGATTTATTTATTCCCAATTCCACCCTACCATATTTACAACTCTACAACAATATATGAACAGAAGATTACGAATATTTCAAGGAAGGATCCACAATGTCGATCAAGTACCAAAGGTAAAGGAACTCATCCAAATATAATCATTACAGAGATGGAGAGGGCCACCCTCTCCATATAGCATAATTTACAGTTTCTCAGCACACGTTGACCCTTAACTGCAACTGGAGGAAAATATAAAACGCCCGTTGGCCGACAAAAATTGAGTCCCCTCATTTTACTCCCTCTTAATTATTACTGACAAATTGCCCAATTTTTTTTGTGAATAAGTAAGTAATTCCTTTTGCTCTACAAAACAATTCTACTCTCAGTGCCATCAAAATTGAGTTACATAGACACTTTTTAAAGCTCAAAACATATTATATCTACATGTGTACGTTGTCAACATTCCAGAAGCGATCCTACACACACAAAGAGGCTAGAGCCTTCAAGGGCAAGCTGGGCACCATGAAAATTTCTTGGTAACCGGAGAAACTGTGAAATGAGCACTTCATCCGCATAAAATTACATTCATTATTTCATACGTACGGATGCGTCGGTTGAAAGGGTCTTTAAAAACAAGACCTCTCGAACAGGAGTCAACAAGCTTTAAGGAGCAATTAAGTACCCACGGCCACAGCCCCATATCCTACCTTGTATATTTTAAGTTTCCAAACAAGACAGATGAAAATTTTGTTTTAATGACTTACCTCGCTGGTCTTGACTTTTTCCTAAACCGCCTGCATTTACTTATTATCACTTTACTTTACACGAGTGTAGTAACAACCGCTTATCTTGTGTTGTTCATTTTCCAAGTATTTTGCTCATTTCAGCAAACCTGGCACACAAACGCATTAAATGTTGAACTGGAAACCATAATAATCTGAAATGTTTTTTTTGTAAAACATGACAAGTAAAAGCGTACTTTTGACTTGCTTGTGTTGTTAAATATTTCATCCACCACTCTCACTCTCAATAATAATAAACCGTCTTTTGTCTTGAGTCAGTCGGTCTGTTTTGTTCTGTTGGCCGTTCAGAGAGTCTTGGAATGGAGCGTAGGAAATAAACCTATAATATTAGAAAAGGCCAGAGCTGTACATTTTGTCTGTTGTAATGTGTATTACAAATTGTGAAGAGAGAATGGAGAGAGAGGAGGAAAAAAGCAAGCCACAGGTAATAAACAATTGAGTGAGTGTACATGTACGCTATACATATATTACAATATATTAATTAAGCATGTCTCAATAAAGACTCAGTTTCCCAGTGGATCATTAGAAAAACGGCGGAGGTAAGTCGAGCGGAAAATCTTGTGTGTGAAAAAATGAAAATGAGTGGGCTTTTTTTTTGTACACACATTACACATGTCCATCTCTCTCTCTCTCTCGTACAAAGAATGATTTGGCAGAAAGTGAACTGATTGCAAGAGAGGAGAAGAGGAGGAGGAGGCGAGGAAAGGACCTCGTGTAGACAACGACGTGTAGTCCCGAAAAACAGTCCAAGTTCATGCAACAGGGTGGTTCTTCTTTGTTTTCCAAACACCAGACACACTCACACACGTATAGTCAAAATCACAATAAAAAATCTAGCCTATTTTTATCCTCATCACCTTCTCCATTTGAATTTCTTTTTAGGAATCCTCTCCGCGTCCGTGTGGACGTGGGTTTCCAACGAGTATCCTGACTCACTCTCTTTTCACAAATTGAACGACGTTCCGAGACAGGACAAAACAAAACTAAGACTGTATAGTGGAGAGTATCAAAGCGTCTCAAAGACAGAAAGAGACGCCTTTGAAAAACAATGACCATTGGATCATCCCCATAATTTTTTAAAAAAAAAGATCGTACTCTCAGTGTGGAGAACTGACACAATTTTACACGTACTTTAATGATACGTGTATGAATGCAAGATTTGTGAGGACGAGTTGATTTTCAAAAAAGTTAACTTTACTACAAAATCAAAATCAGTCAATCCCACTGGAGTCTTTTTTTCAAAAACGGGATCCATGCCTTGTCCTTGTTCGGGCGTTGAGTCAATCCAATGATTTGTATGCAGAGTCCGTGGATTCGGTCTAGTCTAATTATCCACGCTCCTACCCGGCACAGATTGAGGCTCAGGCCCCCTCTCATGCGTGTCCCTCCCTACTCAAGGGGACTCATCAAAATGATGGTGGTGTGACCCCATCTCTCTCCTCTTCCTACTCACTTGAATTTTTAATCAAACTCAACACACCAGAGAGAAAGAGAAAGAGAGATGTTCCACAGTTTCGTTGACAAACAATGTTAAACAAAAGTTCCATGAGCCATCCATCCGCAACATGATAATTAAATTGGTCATTAAACACCGTTTAAGTGATGTGTGGAGTGAGGATCTTTTCAAAAATGATAGTAAAGAACTGGCACACCTTCCATATGATCATGACTAATTACTATCTTGTATTTGCCATTCATACTTGAGTATTTTGTCTTGATTTAATTCAACTGTAATCTATACATTATTGAATTGACTGTTCCATGGATCACAGAAGAAACTCCATTGTGATACACGTGGAAGTGTTGTGAAATCTATTAATAATAAATACTTGAATGTTTCACAAAAGACTCACCTTGCCACTGTGTGCATGTCACCATCCAGAGTATCTCTCTCTCTCTGGATGATGATGCCTGGTACAGACTGAATGTAAGATTTGTCATTCCGAAAAGAAATACTCATCTCCGTATTCCAAGAAGATGACATTCTATTCTCGTCCCTCCACCGCATTACCCGTACATATGTGTGATAATGGGTTCGTCTCTCTCTCTCATTTTAATTTACAACAGCTGGAACTTGCTAATGCATGTACGTATGTACTCATGTAGGGAAGGAGAAGATGCACAATGTGTTGTTAATATGTCGAAAGTCGTCATTGAATGGCAAATAGACGGGAAATAAATTTTTCCTTTCACGGAATGGATCTTAAACCACATACCGGATTGCTATTGAGCAACTTCAATTTCTTTTCCTTCCTGTCCTCATCTTCTTCTCCTCTTCTTCCTTGTACTAGTACTGTACAACCACAGTTACACGAGAGATTGTACGGCATACTTCAAATTACATCTTGTCCTCTTCCATGCATCAAAATGTCAGAGCTTGTTAAATATTTTCTGGGAGTCACCAAAAAGGTAACTACAAATATGTCCTCCTGTGAAGAAAGAAATTGAGGGAAAGTCAAAGTGTGCACACACAATATTGTCTTACATGACGGAAGGAGGAGGATGAGAGAGAGAGAGACATTATACTTTTGTATATGTGGTAATGGGTTGCATTGCACCCCAAACAGAAATATTTTGAACTCGAGAGACAGAGAGAGAGAGAGAGGGAGGGAAAGAGAGAGTGGAAAAAGACCAATTAGTTGTTGAGGTCTGGAAATGGGTTCCATGTGTGAATATGAGTTGGAGAGCAAATAGTCCATGGCATGACAAGTCGTCCCGCTAATTTGCTCCAACTCTCATCCTCCCAATTGCTACTTATGTACTCCAGTCTCAAGTATCTCTCTCTCCTTATTATGGCCTGGACATTCTTCATCCTTCCCTATTCTTGTTCTCAACTTCCTTTCCTGTCAACAGCTCACTCATCATCTCTCAATCTTCTTCTCCCTGTCCCATACCTTCCTCGTCACACACACACATTCCACACTACAAGATCACATTTTTTCTTGAGGATAAAAACTGTTCATCCCAATCTGTAACTCTGCTCTGTGCCTAATATGTGTCTCAGGAGAGTAAGCAAGACAAAAGCCAACAAAACTTGTTAATCACCCATTTTTTCCCCATGAAGGAAACCAACTGAGAGTAAAGTATATATTTAGCACTGTCTTTAATTTTAAATTCTACAAAAAAATGTTTGGGAAGTTCTGTCTTATTCTTTTAACCTCAATGTGGAATGAAAACTAGTTCACATTTGAACTTGTCTCTCTTACAAAAATCCGAATTTCATGATTGTATTGTGGAGGAGGTGGAGAGGAAATTGTGTAAAGATAAGTTAGAAAAGTCAAAAGTAGGATGAAGTAAAGAAGAAATGGGAATAAGAAGAAATTGAGAGGGGGAGGGAAGTGAACGGGTTATTATATAATATGCTCAAAATGTGAGTCTCACATGTACGGTTTTTCAGTAGTAAAAATCGTGAACTGTGAACGAAGGGCCAGGAGGAGGGAGGCTGGGCAGGGCTGATTGGTCTCAATAATAATTTCTAATTCCCAGAGTCAAGTGGCAGTGGAGTTTGGAGGAAGGGAGGGGATGGAGAGTGCTGTATCGGAGATCGTGATCTCTCTTTCCCTATGCCATACTAATAATTACAGCATGTCAAAATCCAGTAGCTTCGTACTACTAAAGCTAACGCCTCCTCACGAAGATGTACGCCTTATCAGCTTCTTCTTGGCAACTCATACCCCATTCAAGGCCCACCTTACCGAATTTGCATCTCCAAATTAACACCAAATACCTTCCGATCTCAACACACTCTTTTCCTTCACAATCTACAAAAACTCCTTCCACATCTCAGGCTTCCCTTAAACATATCATACACACTATTTTCTCACACACACACAGAGCAATACTTGCATTTACATGAGTCTCAGCCACTTTATCCATTCCCACCGAACTCCATACAGACACACACAATTTTTTCAACTTCTCCTCCCTCTCCTCTGTCTTTCACCTATACCAAAGGGTCAACAACAATCTTTTTCTCTCTGGCTGCTGTTGTTGATATTAATGAATTTTTTTCATCTTCTTCTTCCCCATCCTTTGGGGTATCTCCAGAAAAAAAATTTAAGTCTGTTTGAAACATATACTCCCCAATCTAAATGTGATATATACGAAGATGTGTGTGTACAACTTTTTTGGAATCCCACCAACCTCACGCAATATGTATGTATCCTGTAGGAAAAATGCAATCCATGGATGACACAAGACAGTTTAATACTCCTCCCTTCTCCCTTCCTTTCAGACACTTGGACTTTTTTTTTCACTGATGAACATTCCGAGGTATGAATCTTTTTTACTTTGATTCCTTGCATTTTGTTGGACAAGGATTTGTTGAAATTACATGGAGACACGCAGCTCTTGCTTTGTCTTTTGAGTGTTGTTGGTGTTGATGCCCAACAAACAGGTGTGTGTACGACCATCGTACAAGTCTACCTATATCAAATGTAGGGAGTCAAGACAACTAGATTTTTCATACCTTATCGTACATAACATGCAAACACATCTTCTTCTACTTCGTAGACAACACACAGACAGACAAAAGTTAAAGCGTCAAGAGGAAGGAAGAGAACAAGTTGGGAACTCACAACTTACACTCCATTATAAGAACCATTACAAAAAGAAGAATACCAAACCCGAGACTCGACACACACACACACACAAAGAGAGATAGAGAAGTTGGCTTTTACAAAGGCGGCTTTTAAGATACCTAATGAAATCGTACGGAGTGGCAGTGTTAACAGTTAATAACCGAAAACTTGTATATCGACGAGTAATATTTCGTCCTCTGTACTCACATTAATGTCAATTCCCATCGAAAGGTGTTGGTTGGGAAGGGAGAGAAAGAGAGTCTTTGAATTTTTGCGGCCACCAGAAGAAGAATGGCAAATCTCTCTCTTTTGATATTATGGTACATATACATATATTAAATTGTTATTGTTGTCAACCAGATAGCTACCGGCTACTCAATGAAAGAAAAGCAATGCTCTCTTCTGTTACTTTACATAGAAAACGTTGGCCTTCCTGCAAAATAGCACATCTGTATTTCACCCCTGACGCAGTATCAAAGCGAGCATCAGTAGAGCCATGAGAGCGTATGCTGCGTCTGGGGCCAAATGCAGATGCGCTATTTTGCAGGAAGGCCAACGAAAAGAATTGTGATTGTGGACTACTAAACATTAACAGAGTCCTAGAGAACTGGTCAAAAGTGGAATTAGTCAAGGGACTAGAGTAAGAGAGATTCGGACACATTTAGTGAGAGGCTGTGTGTGCACGTTGGGAGGAGTGATAGGCGATGAGTCGTTGTTGTTGGACACCTCATTTTTCAAGTGGAGTCCCGAAAAATATCTCGACTCTCCCTCTCGGAAAACAGATGTTTGGAACTGGATGGAACGGAGAATGGAGAAAAGAGATGCTTTATCCTGTCTTGAGCAGAGGATAATAATGTGAAAGAGTTTTAAGCGCTCCATGATATGAGAATAACTAACAGTGAGAAACATTAGAGAACTTTGTGTGTACAGGCGCAAGCGAAGCTTTCAGTTCAGTTTCCTTGACTACAGTAGGTGTCAAAAATTTGGGGTGGTTAGTTTCTGCTAGTCATGCAAACTGTATTTCCCATAGAGGCAAAGGTAGATTTTATACAACAACTTAGGTTTGCCAGAGGTAAATCCTCTGAATTTTTGAATTCATGGATCCCAAGGCCCTTCATTCCTCCTCTTTCCTTTCTCTTACCTCCGCGGCGTAGGCAAGAGAAAGGAGGGAGGAGGAACAAATGATACGTCCAGTCAAATCTAGGAAGACTTGTAAATTTTGAAGAAAATTTGCATTACTTCAGCACACAGTGTTTAGCCGTTAATGATTCACCAGTGGTGTGTGGATCATTAACGGCTAAACAGTGTGTGCAAATTTTCTTTAAACTTTTCAAGTCTTCCCTATTTTTATGTCCGGAAGTGTGTGTGTGTGTGTGCACCATGACTCAACTTCGAGCTCAGGCTGTTTTGCTATATTTGCAAAAAACCCGCCGCGTATCCTTTTTCCATTTAGGTCATCTCATACCTGACAAGGAAACAGTCCAACAGTTTTTGAGGAAGTGGGACTGATTCCTCGCCAGGTAAATTGTCCTGATTGTGGAATGGATATGCGGCGGGTTTGGGAGACTCCGCGGAAGTTAGGCTTCCGGTTCATTAGCTACCCTTTGTGACAAAATAAGGCTGAACCCTCTCGAAAATACCATCTCCGAGGGATCTCAGCTTTCCTTCCTTCAACATTTCCAGGTCATGCTCTTTTGGGTCATTGGGTCAAAGGGGACAAGAGCTGTAGAAGAAGCAGACGTCGCTGGAAATACCATCTCCACCTTCTCTAACTCTTGTCGACAAATTTGTGTCATTCAGCAAGAGCATGACCAGGAAATTATTGGTGGAGATGACATTGTGTGGGTTGATTAGAGCCACCTCTTTCGGCGAAACTACCATCGCGGAAGGTGGCCGAGGATGACAAACCTGGGTATTTGGCGGGGTGAGCAGGTTGACGATAAACTGACTGGGATGAACAGCCATAGATAGTGGTGTATTTTATGCCAATGTGTTTGGTGCCTTCAAGTTCCCAATTGCTCAAAGCTAACCAGAGTTTGTGGTGTGAACGATGTTTGTAAGGACTATCGTTGTTTTGATATCGGATATGGATCTACGATGCAGCCCACATGGAGCAAGATGACCTCGATGCACACTTCCAGGAAACTTTCCACAACCAAGAATAGAGCCTTCAGTATAGTCGTCTTTGCTAATTCCATTGTGGTAAAAGGTGGTTTTCAACCTGATACTCAAGATAATCTGGTACCATCGGGGTCACGGCTTGTTGATTCGAATGATACAGATTCGAAACGTGACAGGTTGAATCCTACTAAAGACTCAGAAAGAATAAACGAAAAAGTTCCTTTGAGTTGAGAAATTGAGAAGAGGGCACGAACAATTGACAGCAAAAGAGAAAAAATGACTGCATAATCATGAAATGTTAACATCATGACTGCTGTTCAGAGAAAAAACAAATATTAGTTGAAAATATTGAGTTGAAATAGTCAAAATCACCTCTTACAGTGATAGCGATGGACAGATAGGGTCTAAAAATGATACTGACAAATAATTTTTTCCGGTGACCTGTAATTAGACATGCCCATTTCCACCCTTTACAATCACATGTTACACAATTTTCTCCATGCTGACTGTTCTGTCTTCCTCGTACCCCTCTTCCCATGGCTTCCTAAAAAAGAATGCATAATTACATCCATACACAAACACAGCTTTAATAAAACCAAAAAAATTACATAAATACATACACATAAATGAATGCTTTTTAAAATAAAACCTCACCTGTAGCTTCTTTCCTTCTTTTTCTTCTTTTCTCCTTCCTCCTTTCCTTGTCCGACGAAGTGTGGCCTCAATTTGATGAGAGAAAATCAAGGACGACGACACAGTTTCACTGTATTAGTCTCCGCCCTTGATCTCTTTCTCCTATCAGTTGAGGCGACCTTGACACTACACTAGACACCACAGGGACAAACGTTCACTCAACTTGTTTCCATTGTGGTCTATTTTCCATTTTGACGAGAGATCAAATCTCATCCCTCACCGCTTCTCTGACTTTATGAGATGCCATAAACACGGGGACAAAGGGGAGGAAATGAAACTGGATTTGTCTTCAAGGGTGATGTCGGGAAGGGTCACGATCTCGACCATTTTGAGGTCAGAGATCAAACATGTCTCTGAGACCAAGAATGTGCCTGAGAGAAGATCCCAAGTTTTATTTACGCCCGCTCCCGTCTCAAACGGTTAAGAGACTTAGGAATGACCGAAGGTATATGGAGGTTAGCATGGAAAACCAAATTAAAGTGAACCTAGGGAACAATCTTCCCGCCACAGGAATATTGAAGATGTGTGTGGTAGTTACTAGTATGTAGGAATGTATTGCAAAAAGTTTATATATTTCTACATGCAAATACCTGTCACACAGATTTTCGCTTTTCTTTGACACATTTCAGTGCCAAAATAAAACAAAATCCACTCAACTTACCTTTAAATTGAAGACGATGATGATGATGAGGAAGACGATGATGAGATGCTGGTGGTGGTGATGATGACAAATTTAATTTAATTGGAATTAAATTTGCGGGATAGTGGAGAAACGTCTTCGTCCGGCTTTGACAGCTGAGAGTGCAGTGGCCACACACACTCTAGTTTCAAAAGCCGGACAGCCCGGGAATAGTGGTGCGAATTTTGAGAACTCCAAGTGAGTTCTTTTTGTCCAGGAACAATCCTGGATAATTCTGTAAGTAAAAAAAAGTTTCCATAGAGGGAAAGTCTCCCTCAAAATTTCAAAAAACTATTGATATTTCGCTCTTGGTTGCGACGAAAGAAATATGTATTGTAGGACCAGAGCCAAATGAACGCTGGGTTCATAGAGAAATTGTGCTTATACATGATACTCTACGAACCCAGCGTTCATTTAGCTCTGGTCCTACAATATGTAGTTTATAGATAGTCAAGGAATCCGAACACTTGTGGGTCTGACTGTACATACACAGATATGAGTGAGAGTAGCGGGAAACGGTAGGGGAAGAATTCAGTGATGGTCCTTGTTCCTTTGGAGTGTTGAACTGTAGATGCATTGGTCAGAATTGAACAGAATGAAGATGGGTGGTTGTTATTTGGACAAGAGGATCTAGTGAAGGTGCACACACACATGGCCAGTTCCTTGATGATATTTTTCAAGGGGTATAGCCAAATGTCGGCATGAAGGAAGAGGAGGCAGGACTGGAGGACTTGAGTTGATGCAAAGCCCTTTACTCCAACACTGTGATAAATGGTAGGAGTTGAGAAAAAATTGTATTAGGAAACCCAACCCATTTAATTACAGGGTTTTCTCGATGATGGGCACAATGTTCAGAGAGTTTTAGTCAGAGAGAGAGAGAGAGAAAGCCATTCTTGGGGCTCTTTTCCGATATTTTTTTTTAAATGACAGCAAACATTACATGTATATATATACACATATATGAAATAAACACCAACAAACACACACTCCTCTCCCAGCTCGTTTTTCGACATTCTCGAAATTAAAAACTCTTTCCCTTCTACTTTCAATTTCCTGCCTTCACATGGACTCTGAACATTTACACCCACACCCACCCAAACCTCCCCTTCTCCCATTTTTTTACAATATATTCTCATATGTATATTGGATCATCAAAAACAATCAACCATTCGGACAAGTGGACATCGTTCTATCCATCCAGAAACTTTTTTCATCCGCCTCCATTTCTATATTTGAGTCACAAAAACAAAACACATAGTAATCACCTCCCCTGTCATCCATGATGGACTTGTACATTACCTGACAATAGTCCACAACAAACTAACCATCTCTCTTTCTCCTTTGAGGGCCTGGAAATCTTGAGACAACTGCTTTTCTTCACGTTTTTGCAGTCTGAAGTGTGTGTGCCCTAATCTTACATTATATTGAAGAGGACATAGTCGAGTGACTGGGTGCAAATTATTATGTACTACGTACCATTCTCATTTTTGTGAGACAGCAAACCGTCATTTTGAAATCCCTTTTATGAAATATTAATTATAAATTTTATCCTTATCACGCACATACACTACTATCAAAAACCAATGATTCTAAAAAGGATCGTGATTTCAAAGTACAATTTTTCTTTCCTCTCTTCCATCATTTTTGTTACCCTCTCTTTTCCTCTCAGAAAGACTTGAACACCCATTTTCATCGGTGTAGCGTAGATTCCGCAATTTTATTCCTTGTCTGATAAAATAATAATGGAGATTACATTAGCACATGTAGTCACTGAACTCATCTTCGTTTACGTACAATTTACTTGTCATGCCTCTCAGATATGCTAGGATACTTTGCATACGGTAAACATGGTGTGCGGTCGTCGAAGACCCAAAATTTTAAATTTTCCCCAAACTTTAATAAAAAAATTCAACTAGTACGACGAGTCATAATAATTATACAAGTTTCTCAAGAAAATCACTTGCTAATGCATATTCATTTTACATAAATACACGCATGCACAAATACAGACCTCTCATTGTAGCCTAGGTTATTATTATTAAAAAAGGAGAATGGGAGGAAAAGTTTGCCAAAAAGTCAAAACTGTCAGGATTTTTTGACTGCAACTCACACAATCCTTCTTTCTTGGTGAATCGACTTCTCTCCTTATAATATAAGGAGATAAAATGTGATATTATGACATTTTGGAATTGAGGAGGAATGATGCAAAGGTGTAATCAAATTTAAACTATTTAAATAAATAATTATTACTCTGGAAAATGTTTCTTTCTCTTCTTCACAAGTGATGACATTTTTTCGTTAGGGTCAACTTACACCGCATAAAGCATAGACTTGACACACAATGTCATATCCGAAGAAAATTTATTCCAGTGACAAACGTATCCTCTAAGTGTGTTTTAGCATTGATTCCCGCTTGTATTTTATGACGAAAATATCGTCCCACAAACTTCATTTCAAGTTAAAAAAAGAGGAGATGGGATTTTTCGGAACCTATACGCGGTTAAAAGTAAGTCTATCTCCATGCAAACAGTCAAACAGGTGCAGACTATTGTGAATAAATCTTGTGCTGTGTACACGATGGCATCATGATGGTTTGGGAGGAGGTGAGAGATGGAATAATATTCACAATATTATACTTTCATACATTTTGTACATGTTCAATGAGAGATCGTTCCCTCTCAGCTAAAAAAGATAAGCTGATTAAAAGTAGAGACCCGTGAACTACCACATACAACCCAACACGCACACCACATTTGGAACATGTGCAACTGGAAATATAGACTTTGAAAGCTTATCCATATACATACATCTCAATCTCAAGTAAATATTTCTGCACTTTGGTCATTCCAGCATTGTCACATTCATTATGCTAGTCATAGTATATGGACCAAGTGTGGAAATCTTCTCCTCTATTAATAATTTTTGTACTTCCGTATTGTAACGTATTTCACTTTTCACTGCATGGTAATGTCTCGTTCACGTGGACCCTTCTCAAATAATATGTACAGCTACAGTTGACATTGAGACTGGACCCACTTTTCTTTCTCTCTCTCATCAAGAAAGAAGAATTGAATCTTCATACTAATTCATTCTAGTTTCTAGTAGTTTGATTTAGGAGAGATGTGTTCAATACACACATACAATTTTTTTGAACATTGAGAAAGGTAGCATTAGTTGATAGTATCAACTAAATATCAACTTGATACACACACACGTGTGTGTAGTGTGTACACAGAAGTCAACTGAAATTCCCTCTCTCAAAATATCTGTACAGATTTTGAAGCTGATCAAGTGTGAGGGGATGAGACAAGCCATATTTCCACCTCATATTTTGACAAACAACACACACATTATATTACAATTAAAGGCTGAAGGGAGGTGAAACAGACAATACACGCAAAAGAGTTTGAAAAAAAACCAATTCATTGGAGTGTCTGTGTCTGTGTTGGCTGCTGTTTTTGTGTGTTTCATCAGGACTCTCTCTCTCTCTCCGTCTCGACTTCTCCCTCTCTTCGTATTTGAGAAGGGATTTGCATCTCATTAGGAACCAGATAGATCATAAATACAATAAAAGTCTTAGTTTTAAGCGGTGATCAATGATATCAGATTGGTAGTGGAGGGAAGATTAGGAAGGGAAAAGCAAAGGGGAAAATAACACATGGCTCATAAGTCAATTTATGTGAAAAGAGAGATAGAGGAGGGGAGGGAAGATTTTTCCTACACACACACACATCAGTATAAGACTCTCTCTCCCATTTGAGAAAGAGATGTAGCAGGCAGGGGCAAAAAAGACATTTTCATTGACGAGCTGTACTATTCATTTCTAATCCTCTTCTACTTGATCATCATCATCAGGAGGATCAGGACAAGAACAATAATGAAGGAGGAATAAATTTTTTTGAGTTTCCCAAATACCACATCACATCTCTCTCTCTCAATCTCTACAAGTTTTGTAGTTTTCTTTTTTTTCATGGGTTGTCCCTTGCTAAACAGCTATGACTACCTAATCAGTTGAATATTTCTTTCTCTACTAGAAAAATACTCTTAAAAAACAAGTTCATTAATTGATTTTATTGATTTTTGCTCCCACTTGGAATTCCTTTCTGCTTATGCCTTCAAAAAATTAGTATACAAATTTTAATTTTATTAGCTACAAAAGATGAAGGGTGAATTAATAGTAAAAAAATTTTAACTCATGAAGCCTGACCTTGTAATGAGAAATTTTTCAGAAAACTTTTTGAGAATATATAAAATAAATTCAATAAAATATTAAAAAAAATTTTTTTGTTTAGTGAGACAAAAATAAAGAGAGAAATTTTGAGAGGAGGCCAGTTGCATGGAAAAGAGAGAGAGGAAGAGGGAAGGATTTTTTTCCGGTTATTTTGAGATTCGAGAGTGTGTGGCAGCGGCTTAGACGAAGAGGACTCCTCCTCAGACGGTTCTCGTGGCCAATGAATGTGAGGACGGCTTTGGCAATGGGCCGATTGGGAACGCATGCGGTGGTATCATCCAAAGGGGCAACTTGTACTAACACACACAAACGACGACCCTTCTCTTTCCCCAGTTTGACTCCGACTCCTTCTCCACGCACACCTCCACGAGGCTCCACTCTCCGTCAAACTCTTTTTACTGTGTCTCCGAAAACCCTCATGTTTTCTCTTCATGCCAGGATCCAACACGAAATCCTTCTAAACTTTACACACAAATTTCCATTCGTCTCCTTGAATTTTGTCAAGAGGATTTCTTTTTGATGTGCTCAAATCCGCAATTGTGTCCCACCTGAAAGGAGAAATTCGAAATTTTGAAAAGAGAGGAATACAATGTTAATTTGTGTGGAGCTTGAATTTTTACTACAAAAGTTTCAGTGCATGTCCAACTAGTTGTGAGAGAGAAGGAGACTATTTATTCAAGGAAAGAAAAGAAAAATTTATGAACAAAAGTGCACAGGAGGAGAGAGAGTGTGTGTGGGAATTTGCCGGGTACTAATCGGACAAAAACTGTAATGACAAGGAGAGCAAGTGGATATTGCCGGTGACAGGGACAAAGACAATGTGACTATACAAATTTTATACTTCTAGTGTCACTCTCATGGGTGATGTGTGACTGACAAGTGTATTTTGAGTGTTAATGCTGTGTCGTATATGTTCAAAGTGTTTGGGGTTGAGGGTCCAAGAGTGGGTTGGGAGTGAAAACGTAAAATGTGACAAGAAAAAATAAGTTCGAGAGAGAGACAAACAAACAGCTGAAGAGAAGAGAGAGTGTGTGTGAGTGGCAGGGAGAGAGAGAGACCGAAGGAAAAAAGTTGGGCAACAAAATAAACCAACATTGATATTGAAATTTGAATTCGGTCATCGGTAGTTGTCGTCCCTGATAAAGGGAGAAAAACGATTAATGGTGTGATTGTATTGTATTGAATTGCATTGGCAATACAGATTAAACGACACAAGAGCCCAATCGCTTTTTACAAAGATAATTTTATTGCCTCCCCCCCCCCCTACACCTCTCTCGTGTTTGTGTGTATTTGTGTGGGTGATGTTTGTTGTGTGAGGAGAGGCAGAGTGTGTGTCATTGAGAACTATTTTTTTGAGTGAGCTTTTTTTCATATTTGATTATTACTATTATTACTAAAAAGAAGAGTGTGTGTGTCAACCAGAGTACTACATCCACACACACTCTCCATCGATATATGTATAATTAAATTACAACATCACGGATTCCGGTCAATCGAAAAAAATTATTTACTGTGTTCTCTCTCAGGATGATGTGAATTGTTTCTCTTTTTGTAAAAAAAACAGTTTAAAATATATAGTACATACAGAATTCTGAAGCTTTTTCATTCTCGTAAAAAAATATTTTTGTCCTTGATATACTGTTTGGAGAGAGACACAGTTTTTTTGACTGAAATCTTCAAAAAATACTTGAAAAAGTGAAGGAGTGGGGTGTGTTGGGTGTCAAGTTCATCATTTCTGTTTCTCTGTATTTGGTACACAGTGTGAAGACGACGTCGCCATGATAATAACTTGTGCGGCGTGTGAGAAAGCGATTTTGGACCGATTTCTCGTCAAAGTGCTGGAGCGATCTTGGCACTCGGCTTGTGTGAGATGCTTTGATTGCCGGGCCATCCTCACTGACAAGTGCTTCACAAGGGAAAATAAACTCTTCTGTAAAAATGACTTTTTCAGGTAGGTCAAAAATACACTTTACTAATACCACAAATACATACTACAAATGTCCGAAAGATTGTTTACTCTTGTAAAAAGTGTTGCTATGTCCCCTCATTTTACCCGGGTCAATAGAATTATGTTATAAAGTAGCGAAGGAGAGTGTACAATCTTGAAAATTAAGTACTAGTGATTTTTCTGCAAAAGCTGTGTTCTGTAAAATAGGATTGAGTAAAAATTGTTGTCTTTTGCCCTTTACTTGACAACACATTGAGATGAAAGGTGAGGAGTCATAATATGTACAATCCATGGATAATACCGAGATAGAGATCCATGTTTTCGGAACTTGTTGAAAAGAGAGAGAGAGAGGTTAGTCAGACAGACAGAGAATGAAGGAAAAGGCTATTCATCTCACATTGTCTTCCAGCTCGGGCCAACTTGATATTGTTCTCTGACTGTTGTTGTTGCTGTTGAACTGAGTTTTAGTGGCACATTTGGCTCGTGACTAATTTGAGAAGGAGGAGGGGAGGAGGTCATGTTGAATCGATTTTCTGCTAGTTCTCACTTCTCCTGTAAAGGGCTCCTTTGTGTGTCCCTACACAGTACACAGTATATACTTGTGTGTACGGAGATTTTCCAACACAAACTTGTATTACACTTCATTTTGTTGTAAGCTACATAATGAAAAGGAGGTTGGCCACATGTGAATTCAGACCGCATCCCATGTCTCATGGTATGTCCAGAAAGAGTTCATGTACACTCACCCTTCTACTCTACGCTTACTCGTATATTTATTGTGGATTTCGAGCACACTTTTCTGGGTACATAGGTCATACTAATACATAGTCTACATTTACTTCCCAATTCTTCCTCCTTTTCAATAATTGCCATCAGCTGAGACTTTTTGGAGGGCAGCTGTGAAACGCTGTGACTGTGCTAACATAACACAACAAATATATGTTAACCACACTCAGAAATCCAGCCAAAACACAAAATCAATACTCACCAATATATTATTATAGCCCTGGCGTTGTGTGTGTGTAAGTCAAGCACTGTATAGACCACTTGAGATAGCAGTGGTTTGCAGGGAAATTAAATAAATACACTCATCCTATCCTTGCTCCTGTACAAAGTTGGAGGGTATTATATACTTTGAGGTATTCGCGACCTCATAGGACCTCCACTGGAAAGAAATGTACTACACAGTAGAGTAGAGTGTAGTTTTGGTTGTTTGAAGTTTTGTTTTCAAATCCCAGTTTCCAGCATGCAGTCCCTGAGCAACACTGAAAGAGAGAGAGAGAGACTGGGGAACTTTAGACAGAGTATCCTAGCAAAACTCGGGCATAAACTTAAGAATTCATGTTAACTTGGAAAGAGGGAGGGGGAGGTTGTGTGTGTGTGTGTGCAGGAGCCACTCTCTATTATAATGGAAAGAGTCGGGATCTGATTCTGACATTTTCGTGGAGGAGGAGGAATGAATTACAAATTGGAGGAATGTGTACGTATATGCAGTAGCAGGAGGAGAGGAGAGGAAGAGAGAGACTGTTGAAGAGAAGACGTGACCTAGGCACTGGTGTGTGGAGGTAGCTGGATAGATTTGACCCTAGCCATTGTGTGTTGGGGAAGAGGGGTATGTAAGGCGACAATCTGTTGCTCATGGACTGATAGATGAGGTTGATGTGCTCGGAATAGTGAAGAAACTGGATGGCTTGGTGTCGAGTTGCAATTTGGAGTGAAACTCGGTAGGAGTACTCAATATGCAAGGAGAGTGGCGGAGGGAGACGTACACCAGGTATACATATCAATTTTGGTTATCACACAGAGCAATCAGTCTGCATTATAATAATGATGGTAATGATAGTACTTGAAACAATTGAGCATCGATTATAGAGAGGAAGAGTGGGCAATAACAAACTAGGGTCCAGCTACACAACACACGCACACACAAGAACTTTTTCTTCTTCGTAAAAGCCAAACATTGAGATAAAGACGGGAGGGGGAATACATTATTAATGTGTGTGTGTGTGTGTACATGTGAATGAGTATATGGAAGAAGAGAGGGTTCGACGGTGAGAATTATGCGTTCTCTCGCCCAAGATCTTAAGTTGCTCGCCTTATTTACCAAATCCGGTTAAGTTAAGTATACGTGTGTGGACAGAGGTGTAATTACTGCTATCGACCCTTCATTTGGAACTTAGGAATAAGGATTTCCCTCTCACGGAAGCCTATAATTTCCTAACGCCGGATTTTTATTTTCCGAAGAGAACGTGACTTTATTTTCTTTTAACCTCGATTGACAAATTACTTTTTATACCTACCCAAAGTACACACACACACAATACACATACACAGTGTGTGTCTGTCCGTCTGTCCATGTGTGTGTGTATCTTCCATCGACATGGACGTGAACATGATGAACCCACTATCTCCATCACAATTATTCCCTTCTCATATTCAATGTTCCTGTACTATAACTACTGACCGGGATAAATATCTCTCCAACCATCCAGTTTCTCCTGAATCTCCCTTCAGCTTCTGAGAAATTGAGTGGGCAGTGTAGTGTGTGGTAACAATCCCTCTTCTTCTCCTTCTACTTTTTGTACACAAGGGAATGTATCCCAACAATTCAATAAGTATACCCCCCTTCCTAACACACAATATTTTGAGAGAACTGCCAACTCTCTATCTTATACCTACACATTGCCTCACTAAAATGTTTTCATTGTTCATTCTGAGACAGAGTGTGTGTCTGTGTGTGTGTGTGTGTGTTGGTGAAGATATAGCTTTTGAAGACTTGTCTTCATTTTGTCTTGAACAACTTCAACTCTTCACACACACACACATACACTCACAGTGTAAGATTGTCTTTTCCTTTCTATTTTCCTTCAGCCTCTTTGTAGTACTATGGCCCAAGTTTTGAGAGTCCAAATAATCTTTAATCTCTCAGATCATTCATCATACTTAATCATTGGTGTATAAACAAGTATGTACATCCTCTGCATAATATGTAGGGGAAGGGAGAGGAAGGAGGGATTAATTTCGTATAGGATGTATATAAGTCCATAATAAAAGTAGAATCATGTACATCCACGTCGAGGAATTGCAAAACGTTGCAATTCCGTCTCTCTCTCAGCCATGTCTAAAAGTCTTATTCACTGTCAGTTATACAATATACAAGTATAAATGAAGGAGATGTTGAATGGACTCATAAAAATGGTGACTGACGGATGTGCAAAATCACATTGTTATTAATTATTCATCTTGTCGCCAATGCAGCTCAACTCCGTCCTCATGAGCTCATAATTATATTATTGTTTTGAGAAGAATGAAAATAAGTTGACTCATCCCATATTTGATGAGGGAGAAGAAGAGGGAAAGGGGAGATCAGGGCAATTTGTCTCAATTTGAGTAAAAATTTTTGACGGACAATATAAATAAATGGATGTACAAATTTTTATTCTGGAATAGAGTACTAATATCAAAATGATTAATTGTATTTCCAGGCGGTACGGAACCAAGTGTGCAGGATGTGCTCAAGGTGGGTAATCATTGACGACCAGTTGTAAATTTAGAGGAAATAATTACCAAAATTGATAAATTAATTTATTTGATTTGTGCTGTAGGGATCTCTCCACACGATATGGTGAGGAAAGCCCGTGATAAGGTGTTTCATTTAAATTGTTTTACCTGCACAATCTGTCGGAGACAGTTGTCCACCGGGGAAGAACTCTACGTCCTCGATGACACCAAATTCATTTGTAAAGATGACTATATCCAAGCTAAGCAAGGTAATTCGAGTTTCTCCAACTCTTCACTATATTTTTTATTTATTTTTACGTAGACAACAATTCGAAAATGCCCCTTGACTTGTGCATAAACCAAAATGCGTGTGTATCATCATCATCTCAAGTATTTTTCTTTAATTGAAGATGATCCGCATTTGGTTTTTATGCAACAGTATTTAAATGTGCATAGTCTTCGTACTAGTCTTTTTTTTACAAAAAAAGCCGAAAAGTTGTATGATGACGAAACTGAGATTCCTTGTTTGTTATTTGTTTATATTTTTTGCAGAGGGATGGAATGGAAAACAAGGAACAAACAGGCATCTCCTAGAATGTACAAATACAATTTTTTCATCAGTATCAGTATCAAATAATTAGTAAATGTTACGAAATAATACAAAGAGTCACTTTAGAATACACAGCACCATATGTAGAATTAGATCTGTACACACTTGAGAGCAGTTGTGTGTGTGTGGTTGTGTGTGGGGGGAGAAAGAGAGTTTTCGTTTGATAGTCTGGGGGGTAGAAAAGTGGGATAGAGCAGGACATTTACTGAAGTATGGTCAACCACACACACACACACACTCAGAAAGACACAGTACATGTGTGGAGGGATGTATTATACTTGAAAAGAATTGTAGTGGAGAATGATAATATGGATTTAAACTTGTTCCCCCTAAAATCCGGAGTCTTGATCCACCATTCGAAAAGCATATCAATCCCATTTTCCAATGGAGAGGAGATACCGCAAAATCGGATTAAATGCAAATGCAAACGAGCAGATTTTCTGTGTGACGTTAACTTTACTGCTGACTCTCTTTCTCGACATATATGTATGTGTGTTGTGTGTGAGTGAAGTGTGTGTTATGTACAAATCCTCTAGTCGATGGTGAGGATGACGGCAAACTAGAGACTAGGAGTAGGGAAACTAAAGATGAGAAAAAGGGGGAGGGGATGATGGTGTGTAGATGTACACGTGTATTGTGTGTGTAGATCATGGATTGTGTAGAGTTTTTAAACTGATGATGAGAAAATCTCATGGACTTGACTGAACTACAAGGGCTGTGCTCTCTTTATTGCCAGATTCTTTGTTCTCAAATGATGAAGATGATGACGAGGAGGATTTACTCGATGCTGGGTTAGGTCCTCACCATCATCACTCCAGTCTTAGTCCAGGAAATACGTCACTGTCTGGGATCGGAACACCCACAAAAACCATCGTTCCGTCCGGACCTCAAGACACCGATGTCAGAACACCGGTCACTTCCTCGGGTGACAACAGCAACCCAGAGAAGGATAACGGAAATGAGTCTGAGGTAAGAAACTCTTTTTCTCTTTTACACATTTCACATTTAATTTGTTTCCCCCCAGAAAAGAACTAGAAGATTATTTGTTTACGAGGTGTGTGTATGGTTGTTAGAAGGAGGAGAATAATGATGATACTTGTATTATTACGTTTTCAACAGCAAAATTACATGTGGGTTTTTGGAGAGGGTGTTAAATGCTAGTTATTACACACACCACACACACAATACACAGTGTTGTGTGTGTGTTGGGTGGGGGAAGAAGGAGTTCTTTATTTTACAAAATTTTTTGACAGGCTAAATACAAGGGTTCGATATGGTCCCTATTATTAAATAGGCGAGACAAGTGGCGTGTGCTGTTACCTCCGCTCCGGAAGTTCTCCATTTCTCTCTTTAAAGAAAAAAGAGCCTCGTATCAACATACTTGAATGGGTTGCTACTCGAGGAAAAAGCAATTTTAAGAGAGATTGATTATATGAAGACTATTACACACACTCAAGTACACATGGTAGGCATGAATTTTGTACACAGTTTTGGATTTTTGAGAACCCATTACTTGGTATATCATTCAAGCAAAAGGAGGGTGAGGGTGGAGGGTAGAGGAGAGAAGGAGGGCTTTGCATAATGTAATATATTAGAATGATAGTCAAGTTGGAGTTTGGGACAAAAGACAAAAAGATGTGGGGGGAAATTGTGTATGTATGTGTGGAGGGGAAGGTGATTTTATCGGGTTCTCTCTATTGTGTGCCCATTGTAGGGTTCGATGGACGCAGATGGCGAGTCGAGAGATCCAGGCGCGGAGAACAAGTCTCCGGAGGATTCTTCGGTGGGATCGAAAAGAAGAGGCCCTCGTACGACCATCAAAGCCAAACAATTGGAAATACTCAAAACAGCTTTCTCGCAAACCCCAAAGGTTAGTTTTCCACACACGCTTCTCTTCCTCTCTCCTTCGCTGTATTTAATGATAGTCAATAAGGAATGGATTTAACCTTGACTATTAATTATTTTCAATACATGCATGTAATGAGAAAAAAGTTTCCCTTTCGTTTCGAAGGGAGGGAATACTGAAATGACAATAAACTATCGGGAAGGAGAGAGACATTTTCCTCAGAAAATTTACTTTTAAACACACATTCTCTCTCTCTCCGTGTGTAGTGTGTATGCATGGTGATGATAATAACGTTCTTCCTTGATTTTAGCCGACTAGACATATCCGAGAGCAACTGGCCAAAGAAACTGGACTCCCCATGAGGGTCATACAGGTATTACTTCATCCACACTCATAAACCCAACTCCTGTACTCTTTATCCTCCCCGACTCTCTCTTTCTGACTCCATCTCTTCCTAACTCGGTTCGTGGGTACAGTGTGTGTGTGTGGAGTATATGTGTTACTCCTGCTATTTCAAAAAAAACTTTTTCTCAAATATTTTACCTGGAATGAGACGTATGGGTCGTGATGGCCAAGACAGTGAGTCAGACAGAGAGCATGCAAAACCTTTTTGTCTTCTCCGTTCAAAGTCATGACTTGTATTTTTTTCTCTTTTGACTTTTTTCTCCGTATTTTGCGATGGACTCAAGGTCTGGTTCCAAAATAAAAGGAGTAAAGAGAGACGACTAAAACAGTTGACATCGATGGGTCGTGGGTGAGTGGGATATGCATTATTCATTATTCGGGATTATGATTACACAAGGAAATTATTGTGTGGAGGGCAGGTAATTATGAATAAGAAGTTGATTGAGGTTTTATTTTGATTTTTCCCAACAAAATTAGACCCTTTTTTGGTTCCTCAAGAAAAATGAGAGGTTTTCCTATGAATATCAGCCCATCCATGGATGATGGACCTAACCCTCCATTTTACACAGGTGAGTCAATTATCCATAAAATTTTATTTAATGCTACAGAAACTTTTGACACACAAAATGTGTGGACTGTCCAGAGAAAGTGGAGAAAGACTTGTTACGTTAGAAAATGGACAAATGAGACACTCGATATTCGAAGAGGTTTGCTCATAACGCATGATTTGAGTAATTGCATTGTAAATTTGCATCGCCACGTGAAACGTCACACTTTCTCGTCACTCAGTCGGATCGTTTGTTGGTATTACCGCAAGAAAATCGCTAAGAAAGAACGTTGACAAGAATTGTGCAGTTGATTAGATGCTATTTAGTTTGAAACGAGTGACACGGTCACTTCAGATTCATTTTTTCCAAAAAATTGCCTAGCCAAAAATGTCTCATACTCTATCCCGTTTGTTTCTGTAGGCTTTCCTGATGCCAAATTCTCTGATTTCCCTTACGGACCAGGCGGTGGACCTGGCCAGGGTTTCCACGACTTTTTCCCTGGACAGCAACCTCACTTCCCATCCGGAGGAGGTACGTACAAAACTTTTCCTCCTACATGCCTCAACTTTAATAGACCAGCCTTGTATCGATCCACATAAAATGTTCTCCACACACACAGTCTATCCACCACTACAGTGACTACATTCTATACCAACACGCATGCAGGGAGTGTCCACACTCTCCCAGCCCCCACAAGACACACACACACACACATTCCCATTTTTGTTTCACTTGCTCCCACAAAAGATGATATTGTACACAAGACACACTTCAAACTCACATTGATACATGGATAGGTGTGATGTGGATGTGGACAAAAAACGTCCATGATTTGTGGTTCTAGTATTTAGAGCCCCGCATTTAATATGTCCCTAGACTCTAATTTAATTAATGACAAATTTTTCTCTCTGTTTGTGTGTGTGCGTGTGCCTGATAAACAGTGCCGGGTCCACTAGACCAACCTGGAATGGGTGACTTTAGTGGAGGACCAGGAGGCGGTATGCCAAATGAAGGTCAGGGTCCTCAAAATCCCTCCGGCCCTCCGGGTAGCTTTATGGGACAAAGCAGTGGTGACCTTTTGACACAACCTAGGTCGAGTCCTGACTACACGCACCCAGGTGAGAGTCCTCTTCAGCTTATCAGTTCACAACGCTGGTCTGTGCATCGCCACAGGTAAAAATGCCGAAAGTGAGTGTGCTCGGAGTCAATAACTCGACTTACTGTGGTCTTACATTTGTAGTGTCCGGAAGTGGGAGTTTTTCAGATCATCATCAGATGAATGAGGGCTTAGTATGGTGACACCAACAATTGGAGACACTCTGAGTGCATTTTTTAATAGGAACACACACAAAAAAAAGACACAAAACAAAAAAGAAACACTGTTTGAATGTGAACAACCACACAACACAAAATATTGTACAGTTGAAAAGAGTGAGTGACGAGTGTGTGAGTGTGTGTGTGTGTGCGTGAGTGTTTGAAAAACAAAATATTGTTCAGAAGAAGAAGAAAGAAGAGAGCGCATCTTTATCTCCGTCGAAATATCTTGCAAAGAAATCAAAATAAAAAAAATTTGTTGAAAATATGAAGAAAGAGAGAGAGAAAAAAACCGCCTGATCCGATCCAGCAAGAAAAACAAATAAATATCCACAACACACAAATTATTTAAAGAAAAGAAAATAATGAAAGCTGCTGCTCTGCACAAATCAAAAATCGTCGTATTTATAAAATGAAGATGAGAGAAGTAGAAGCATCGTTGTCATCAATTATAATTACAGCTTTCAACCCACCTCTACACGCAATTTTAGTTCTTTTTTTGTTGTCTTTACAAAATGTACACTCACACACAACAATGAACAAAAAATGAAAAATTGTAAAAATTGACGATTGTCATCATCATCGTCAAATCATATCAAACACTACATGTCAACTCTCTTTTTGCGTCATCATATCGTCGCACTCGGTCACCACCGATCCAGATTTTTCTACATTACTCACGAAGAACGACGGGAATGAAAACAAGGGAAAAATCGAAATGAGCACCAGCCTATTATTCTTCATGCACACAGACACAACTATATAAGATATATATTATATATATGTATGATATCGTGAGCTTGTACAAGTTTTTGACTTGCATTGACAATTCAACACACTTCAAAAAATGGGACGGAGGGAGGAGATGAAAAACAGAAGGAGAAATACAAAAGGGAAAAATGTTGCACAAAAAAAAGATATTTTAAGAGAAGCCTTAAAATAACTCGGAAAAAAGGAATCATGTATGAAAAAACAAATTATTATTAAAATCTCACTCTCTCATCCTCCCCGACCCTCCACACACAACATCATCCACGACGTCGAAAGGAGGAAAAATTCAGTCGTGAGTTACCAAGCTTCTTAATGAAATCCTGAAGAAGAAGAAGAGTCAGTCAGTCACAACAAGAATAATGACAGTGGTTGGTTGGCAAAAATTGAGCCCAAGGAAAAAAGAACTCAAAAAAATAATAAGTTAAAAATTGAACTTGTCGTGGTTACAGAGTGTACACACACCATCAAACACACACCCACAATGAAATATACACGATGAAGGAGAAAGAGGGAAGACACTTTTTGACATGTTTTTACTTTTGTTCATCTTTCTATAAATATAAATGAAGTATCCACAGAGAACACAGACACTGTCAACATTTTTTGTCATTTGTCATACATAGTGGATAAAAGAAAAGGGGGGAAAAAGCGAAAAGGAGAAGATGAGGGAAGAAAAATATTAATTTAATTGATTGTGATTGTGACCGATGTGAAACCTTGATTTGGTGAGGCCATTTTCAAAATGAAAAAAAAAACAAAAAATATTAACCACGGAAAAATATTCAATAAAAAAATTTAAATCCCGAACTTGTTCCATTTTTTGTCTACTTTTATTATCTATTGGTTCTGTCGTCGTTCGTTATGTTTTTTAAATCTGAGCCTTCATGTGTTGTACACGAGTGTATGAAAAAGGGTGTGTGGGACACACACAGTATTATTAGAATAGTTGTGCATTTTTAAAAGGTTCAGTCTTTGAGAGTGGTGCGTCTCTTGTGAATTATTCATGTCTAAATATAATGATATTCAGAGAGAGGAGGATTGTGGACAGAGGTAGGGAAAAGCATATTTGTGTGATTCACCTTTTCCCCCGTGTCCTACATAGTTTCTAAGAAAAACTATGATAATAATGGGTTACATCAGCCAAGAGAGTGAAGAAGAGAGAGAGACAGACGACCCTTCACTTTTAGAAACCGTACAAATTTTTAAGATGGTCAGGTTGAAAGACAGCGCTGGGCGCTGAGCTGTCACTATGTCAAAGACCGAGGTGTCTGTCTCTCTCCTTGAAGTCTAGTCCTTGCTCTGTGTATTGTAGAGAAGTTGAGAGGGAGAGAGAGATGACCTTTGTGAAGAATCATGTATCCTACCGACGGCAAGACATGGATTTCGTCCCTTTTCATGTCGTAATAAGTGTGACACTTTCCACATTGTCCAAACCAACAAGTGTGATTGACATTTTGTTGTTTGAGTGCGTGTGTGTATTACTATTACTATTATGTAGTGTGTGTGTGTACGTTGTGTATTATTTCACCTCTGACTCTCTTTGACTCCCCCTCCCCTGTCTCTCTCGCAGTCTTATTTTTACAACAAGAGACTCCAGTCACTGCCAGCTATCCAGGCTGAATAGTGAGGGATAGACAAAGAAGGGGAGGAGAAGGTACCTGCGGGTTCACTTCGTTCCACACAATGAGCTCCATGCCAAGCTTCCACAATAGACGGAGAGGGAATGGAAGGCTATAAAAAAATTCGACTATAAGAAAACTCGTTTACTCGCCCCTCTCTCCACTCACACACACACTCCTCAAATACAAGACATCCACACAAATACATACGTACATGCATACAGAGTAGAGCAAGAGGAGTGCTTTTGTGGTCTTCTTCTTGTCTTCTATCAGATGTAATAAAGGAAGCCAGGAGGAGAGTAGAGTTACAAATGATAAAATAGACTCTTGCCTTTTGTCTTACAAAAAAAACCTTGGCATAACATGTACACTAGTCCATCTCCATTTCGAGTCGATAGTCTAATTGTGTGTGTGTGTGTGTGGTTGTGTGTGGGGCAAAAATATAGGAATACTATTATAGACAAGACTTTTTTTTCTTTGATTTCCCAGTCGTACATAAGAAAGAGTGGATGTGTAGGACTAGGAAAGTTGCACCTTTTTTGGCTCAGATATTACGAGTGGATTGTACATAATATTTTACATAATGATATACTGTATGATGATGTTGGGCGTCTTTAGGTTGTTGGCTGAATGGATTCTGGACGGGTGATTGACTGTAAATGATATGAATGGGTGGGAATTTCTCTCTCAGATAAATTCAGCCTGCGTGTATGTAAACAGATGAAGAGTCCAAACTCTCCTCTCTCTCCCTCTCTTTTATTAAATGGACTTCATGGAGCGACTTAATACAAAAAAAATTTTACTCGAGAATCCACTATCAAGTCTATATAAGAGAAGCCTGACGTACACACACACACATTTTACTTGATGAGTCCTAGTGTTGACAGATGAAATCAAACAAATACCAAAAGAGAGAACTGGAGGGAGAGGGGGAAATTGACTTGCTTTATCCGAGTCCAACACAGTTTCCTACAAAAACCCTCTCAAGAAATTGAGACTCCTCCTCCTCTCCTCTTCTTGATACATTCAAACAGATGGTATTTATGCAAAATTGTAAATACATCCAAACTACGGAAATTCTTTTAGAGTATCAAACGAGGAGGAGGAGGAGAGGCTCATTCTCATTTAACTAGGAGAATTGGAACATCCATATTCATACTTATTGTATGTATATAGGAGGAGAGGGAGGAGAATTATGTAGATATACACAACCACCAACAAACAACGGAGGAGAAGCTTTTTCCACCCTTCTATAAAGGGAGTCCCGAGCACGTGCACCATTTATACCAATCGGAGAAAATTCAACGTAAATTGAATATCCGCAAATAGAAGGGAGGGGAGGGGTTTCTCCCTCTCTGTATATTCCTAGGAAAAAAAAGAAAAATAGCTTTAAAATTCCCAAATTTCCTTCCCTCTCGTCGTGTTCATCGTCTCATTCTTTTTAGTCAATCCTCCACGTACAGTAAAACACAAACAAAAGAAAAGAAGGTGGATCCTCATTCAATTTCAGAACATTTTTCCATCACTTTTACATGCAAAAATGCTAATAATATTGTTTCCTGGTACGGGGAACAAACTTCTTTTTAATCCCCTTTTGATTTGAATAGTAAAAGAATTTTTTGGGAAGTACTTTTTTAAAAAAAAATTTCTAAATTTTTCCTCGCATTTTTTCTCTGTCCATTTTTTGTGGATGGAGTGAGAGTGAGAGTGTGTGGGAAATGTATGATATGTCATAGGACATGTTCCTGGCGTTTTATCCTCCTCCAGCAACTCACATGACTGAGGAAGAGGGAGGAAGACGGGAAAAGAACTAGGGAGGGAAGATGCAGCGTGGAAAACGTATAAAATCCAGATCTACACACACTTTACTAGTGTAAAAGGGAGAGAGAGAGTTGGAATGCGCAATGCGATGTTGGGTCAGACAGCCGGGTTTCCATGACTATGACTGTGTGTGTGTGAGTCGGAGGGAGGGAGGGAGGACGGGTGGCTGGCAGTGGATGCGGGAGAAGGAAGGAGTGAGGGGGGTAAAGACGTTGCAGCTCCGGATCGGATTGGAACATCGATTTTCTCCACTCTTAACGAGATTCTTCTTGGAACGGTCCTATTTCCAATTTCGTCCAAGACCCTTTTTTATGTTTTTCCTCGTCGCATCCGAAAAAGAAGGCCAGAAAGCTTAGGAAAGTGGAAGGGAAGATGAGCGAGGCAAATGGAAATAGTGGGTAGGTGAACACAAAATAGAGTTCTCAACTAAGTCATGCATGCAGTATGCATTCAGCAGCCACCAGCTCCTCCACACACACACACACTCCCAAATACACCTCTCTCCTCCACACACGTACATATGTACTAAATCTGCACACAAGACTCTCTCTTCATATCCTTCTGAAATATGCGTGTGTCGTGGTAGTAGTAGTAGTTTTTAGTGTTACTTTTGTCCTCTCCGTCCCTTTCTTACATTACACCTGTTCATGCTGATGTGCATGTGTGTGTGTGTGTATTATTCGGGAGGAGGGAGACGACGATCTTGGCGTACTTGAGTCAGCATCCTCCTCTTTTTCATGTACACATGTAAGAAGAGACGAAATTCTCCCTCTCGCTCTCTCTCTCCTTGTCAAGTGTACATAACAGCGTCTAGCGAAGTATTCACATGTTGTCTCAAAGTTCAAACTTCTTCTAGTCTTTTCTCTGTCTTCCTCCTCTCTCTCTCTCACTCAAAGGAAACTTTTCTCTCTCTCTTTTCCATCGTAAGTCTATCTTCTTGTCATCATTTCAATATGCATCAACCTCCACGTCCTTCTCAAAGGAAGGGAAAAAAAAATTTTTCACAGTCTTTCCCTCCTCCTTCTTCAACGGAGGAACGTGTATGAGGAATATGGAGTACACACGTACACACAGGGTTGTGTGTGTGTGGACGTTGCCGTGGTACATTTGAATTTATTTTAAAATATCAGAGAGAGAGAGAGAGTCAGAAAATCCATTGCTGATGGAATGCAAACTTTACAATGTTCTCCTCTCTCATCCTGGCACCTACGACCTTTGTTGGAAGATGCGTGAACCTCGTTCCTGGGTTCTGGGTCTCTTTCAAAACGGCTTACTTTGAGTTTTGAAGTTAAAGTTTGACTTTACGGTCCATCATTTATCCAGCTCTTTCGTGTGTTCGTGTGTGTGGAACATCAATAATACTCTCATGAACTCTCTCTCTCTCTGCACAAGTGAACGAAACAAAACCAAGTGTTTCTCAACTTTTGTGTCTGGATGTGTGTGTGTGTGACTCTTCTTCCAAATGCCGAGTTAATGCTCAGTCAAAAGACCATCTTAATAATAATAACATGAGATACTTTCCATGCAATTCCCATTCCATATTTGCACACACATTCTCTCTCTCACTCTGCATTTCATTGATCATATGAGGCAATTGTATGGCATTCAAAACCCAAATACACGGACTACATGAGATTTCAACTTTCCCATCTCTCCGTCCAACAAATGATATAAATGTAGTGTGTCGAGTCAAGTACTCTCAAATCACACGAAGGAGTGAGAGAGGAGGGATCGTCGTCGTCGTGGAATGAATCAGGTAAGTAATTTACTTGGAGTCTTCATTACTCATTGCTTCCCTCTCTTCAAGGAATACCTTCTCAATTCAACAATAATTCAACGTATTGGGACGTACGGAGTTCTCACACAATGTACAGCCTTCTCCCCACCTACAGCACAGCAATGGGGATTGTGATCATTTTATGCCAACTATACAAAGAACAACAGTAGCACCTCTCTCTCTCTCTGATGATGTGTGAGAAGCAATGGAGGATGGCAAAATCAAATGTACTCCACTCTTGAACACACGGCATGAAATGAACAATAAAAAGATACACGATAAAAAAACTTTAACTGTAGTCTCTTGTTGTTGTACTCAAAAGCTTTCACTCATCTACCTTTTTAACTTGACGTCCTCGTCTCGACCCTTTTTTGTTTCTGACCAAGCCTACCAATTCCCTTTACATTCAAACAGTCAAATGTTTGTAGCTAAAAATTGAGTCACATTTTGTACAAGTTTTTCTACAGTTTTAAAAATACATCATGTGACATTTGTATCCCATTCTCCACACACAGACAGGGAAAGGATAGAAGTATTTGGGATCCAAAACTCAAAGAGCTAATACTCTCAAGTTGTAGTGAGTCCATAAAAATGTGTGCAAATTTTTGCTTGAGGCTTGAGTGAGTGGCAAGTACTATGTAGGTAAGCTCTTGTCACACACGTATAGATGAGATAGACACACTATTAGTATAGTGTGTACAGGATATATGAAATTTTCTCAATCGAAATCAAGTCTTCGAATGTAGGTGTGGAGGAGATGTACACTATGAAAGACAGGCACACACATTTACACTCGTGCTACTACACTACAACTCAAGACAGAGTTTTATATGAGACATATCCACACAGACACAGACACACACAGATGTGTGTGTGCAGAGAGTAGTGTGTACTACAATAATGTAGTAATGTAGAATTTACGGTAGATTCGTTCTCCGCCTACACGACCGTAGGGCCTATGAGAGGAGGATGGAAGATTCTGTTGTTTTTAGGAAGTCTATATTACATTAAGGACATGTACAATTTTGTATGTTATGTTCTCCCATTCCTTTTTGCTGTACTGTACAACGAGTGTGTGTGTGTGTGAATTATTTGAGCAAGAATAGAAAGAAGCAAATTATTAGAGTCAGGGACGAGATGAGGTTCGCTCCAACGCTTCCATGTTATGAGAGTCTCCTAAGCATTGGGAATGCACAAAGCATCTGCATCCTTCTCTTTGCCTCTGCCTCTCGAAAACTCCAACTTCCAATTTCCAAAACTTGCAATGGCATTCATCTGCTATCTCCCTCCCTCCCAATACCATTAAAGACACATAAAATGTACACCATGTAATGTATAACCCTCCTATTTTATTTTGTACGTATGGCCCTTGAGTGCTAAAAGCGTTGCAGTTGCACACCACACACACACACTCACTCCTGACTATTACAGTATTAACCATTTAGGGCAGGGAATGTTTTGTCAGTGTGTGTGAGTATCCTTTATACCCATACATGTATATACGTACAGGAGTGTACAGAAAAGAGAGGAGAGAGTTGTGTATGTGTACTTTTGATGGTTGACGTGTGTGTGTGTAAAAAACCTGAGGTAGTCAACTGAGCTGATGATGATGATCTGGACGCGGGACTTTGTGGAAGGGACGAGAGAGAGAGAGGGTGAGGAAAACAACAAGGGGGAAGATGACTACATGGGATGTAGTTGTACAATATGTATGTACAGAGAGTGTGTAGTGCAACCTCCAACATGCCAACTCAATTGCGTTTCACTTCATTGTCCATATTGATCTAGAATGAGAAAATTCTCACGAATTAATCTTTTGGAAATGTTCTCTCTCTTTCTCTCTCTCTCTCTCTATGTGTGTGTGTGTGTGTGTGTCTATGTGTGTGATGAGACTCGGAGAGAAGGCAACATCGTACACATTTATGTGTATACCCATGTGTGTATGTGTGTGTGTGTAAAAGTGAGGGAGAAACGTTTTCTCCACCAACTGACTCGCAAGTGGCATGCAAAACCATCATTTTGAAAATGGCATTTCAAGATAGGGAATTCTCTTCTCTTTTTTTATTGTACATCTACAAATCCTCGTACATTTTGTTTGGTGGGTCTATCCTCTTGAATTCAGGATCGTAGTGTAGCGTATATTGTGTGGGTGTGTGGAGAGAATAGCTTCAAAAAGTTCAACTCTATAAAAATGTTGGGGTGTAGTGCATGCCCTGCATTTACTTCTTATGTGTATGCGTAATGTGTATTGTGGCTGACAAATGAATATACAGTCGTAATTTGTATAGTGAAGTGGAGGAGGAGGGGAAGGAGGGAAGCCTGGGTTATTCGGTGTTGTAATATTACATGGATGGGGATTTCAAACATAGTCTATTTGATATGGAACGATAACGATTAAAAGTCACTCGCTCATTCACGCATGTTATTATTATCAGAATTTGTGAACTTCTCTCTCTCCCCCTCCTCTCCCTCTCACTCTCTCTGATCCTGTCACACAGGGGCAAAAAGCACAAAGGGCACACACGTACTTGTGTATACATGGTCATTGGTACATTTACATCACTTGAGCAATCAGAATTGGAATTTATGGAAAGACCAAAATTTATATCACAGCCACATGTATAAATGGAGGGGACACAAACTTCTGTATACACAGTGCATGTCTCACCAGCACACAAATCCACACACACACACAAAGCAAAAGTGAAGGGCTGGGTGAGCACGCAAATATGAAATGCACATGCAAATTCACACACACATTTTTCATATAAAATTACCTTTACGCCTTTTTCTTTAAGAGAGGGAGAGAGAGAGAAGGAGGAGGGAAAACAAACAGAGGCTCAACACTGTTCAATTCTTGAGAGGAAATTCAACACACACACAATGCAAGGTCTTGTTAAGACCGTTTATCAAGTAAAGCTTATATAATATTAAGTGAAGGGGAAATCTAATTGGTCCAATTATTTCTGAATTTACTTAACGAATCAGTTTTTCTTCTCCTTTGCATCCACTTCCAGTCTTCTGGTCGTCCAGTAGTTTTGAATATGTAAATTTTGGAGAGGTAAAAGCCTGGATAAAGTGGACAATGTAATTTTATATTATGAGGGAAGGTAAATGCGGGTTTATTCCAGACCCTCTCTCTCTCTTGTCCGTGGAAAAAAGGCTGAAATCGTCATGAGGATCAATTGTTTAATGTGCTCCCACTATCCTGCTATTGTTTATTATTATTCTTATCCTGTAAACTGTGCACACACACTCTCTCTCTCTTTTCAATGATGAGACGACAGACAGGTTTTCCTTTTGGTTCTTCCAACCACTTGATAATAATTTATACAGGCATCCATCTTATTCTATCACGCTCACTATTAACACAGTAAAGAAGTCAGGCATCCATCATTTTACATTTACAATGTATAAATCATACTTTATCCTTTCCTCACCACAATTATTTAAATGAACACACCAACCAACCAACGAACAGACGAGACCAAAAGGATGAGATGCAGACTACACAGTACAATGTACAATACATAGTGTGCGTAATCGGAGGTCTTGTTTACTTCTCTACTCCTTTTTATCTTTCAACTCTAAATATTGATGTTCTCATAAACTGACAATCGTCCACTTGAGTAATTAGCCATTACCCATCAACTCCAATACTAATTATTTATTACTCATCCATACACACGATACATCCAATAAAGAAGGAGAGTGGATATAGGAAGTGACGCTAATGATTCAATGAGAGCAGGTCCTCATTACTCCACATCATTCTTTTTACGTAACCACCGACGCACACAGGAGAGAGTATTACTGAGATTATTCTAATTAATTTGTCTACTCATCTCTTCTGGATATTTGTACTACCAGAAAAACTAGACTAAAATTAAATGATTCTCATCTTCAAATAATAAAGATGTTGATTTAGATTTGACCCGTTCCCGGAATTCAAAAATAGGGCCGAGATCATTCTCTGTACTTATTTATTATTTTAAAACAATTCCTCCCCACCCGCACTCGTCTCATCTGAATTCCCTCGTCCATGTAAACACACACACACACTTGGAGGGTAGAAGGAATCGTGCGGTGCATTGTAAACTTTTTGTGGTTGATCAAGAGAGAGAGAGAGACGGAGAGAGAGAGAGACAGAGAGAGAGAGAGTTGAGCTGTTTTGTTTTATTATGAAGGGAGTCAGTATTTAGAAAACGTGTTGTTTGCAACGTCAACCTTAAGGGTTTTCACATGGATCAATTGTTTGTACAGTAAATTTTAGTCGGAAGCCTAAAGGAGGATCAAAATTGGAGAATTTTCATCGCTCTTTCCCGTCCCTACATACATACTATTACATACACTGGAGAATCATCTGAGAATCTACATAAGTAAAAGTGTATATGTGAACGTGAGTTTGCTCGCACCCTTTTCTCCCTTTCTTGTGTGTGTGTGTCGGGTTGAAGGATGTTGCTCAAGCGGGTAGGAGAGGAGAGGAGAGAGAGAACCCAATGTTATTCACCCGTTTACCCATTATTCTCAAACTACTATTCATCACCCGGGAAGCATGTGCATCATGCTTCGTGTGTGTGTTTGAGAGTTAGCACAAACTCCACACCGACTAACACCGAGACTACAACACACACACACACACACACTTGTGTTTACTTGTGCTTCTCTTCTCTCCCTCCCTCCCCGTGTGTAACTGAAAACTTTGGACTGCTTGGGCAATTCACTGTTTTTCAAGTGTTGTTTTTAGCGAACAAGCCGAGCTCAACTCAAATATTTTTGCACTTGATCCACACGAGATCTATTGTCATTTTGATATGATCTGATCCGTTTCCAACTCTTCAGGCATCCCTTCAAGAGTCCTCTCTTCTCTCCTCTCTGCACGGCATACAATATCATCAACCAGGGGATCTATACTATCTATATGTACACACACACACACCGTCGTGAAAGGTTTTTAACCTAACCTATGGTCCTTCTTTGTGCATCCATTCACACCCCACACACACACATTCATGAGGTGCCACTAAGTGTGGGTAAACTTAGCGGCAAGTTAACTATCCTCGAAATGTGTGAATAATGCGGAAATATTCATAATACTAGACACCAAAATCTTTCTCCCCTTCTTCTTCTGCTGGAGATGTATTAATTTTTTTCCACACAGAAAGAAAGACTAGAGTTTGAAAGTACTTTAGAGCTACGGTGTACACAAACACGGGTTTTTTATGATGATGATCTATGTGAATCTAGCATATAATACGAAGTGATGGAGTCTATAGGAAGAAACTGCACAAAATTACAAGCATACGAGTAGTAGTAGTGGGAGAAGGAAGGAAGAAAAATTCTCTGTGTTCTCCTGGTTTGCTGTACACATTCTCTTATTTATCTGCATGCCCACCAAAGAGGAGGATTGTGTGTGGGTATATATGGGAAAGCATATGTCCTTGTTCCTCTTCTCCCCAGCACCAGGGATAATACTCATGAGTCTCATGCAGAGAGACTAGAATCACTTGTCGTCGTTCCCTTTGATCTGAGACCAGTTGAAGTGAGTTGATGGGTTCCCTCAACTTCTATACTACTAGGCGTTTCTCCATATAAAATGTCCGTGAGCCCACTCTCTCTCTCTCTCTCAAGAAAACTCCACGCAAAGTAATCGCACAAACAGCAAGGGCTACATCGTACACAAAATATCACGTATATATGTCATGTATAACAGCTCTCTTTACTCTCTCCGATCCTTCTTCTACTGTATATGTTGTAGATGTGTACACGTTTTTTACAAAAGTTCCTACTCTTCTACACGCAAAGCGAGAGAGAAGCGTATGTGTGTATATGGTAGTAAAAAATCATAATCGTCATTCGTAACTCTCTGAGCCAAGTTTTTTTTGCGCTCTATAGCCCCTCACACACACAACAGAACGAGACTATTGCAAAGGAAAAAAAAGGAGTATGGAGGCTTGACGTACATTTTGATAGGATTTCTCCAGCACTCTCTCTCCATTCAAACAGGATATTTGAGTGCATTTGTTCAGCATTCTACGGATCAATTCAGGAGCACAGTTGGGACAAATAATTTCAACTTAGATTTAAACTCCACATAAGTACACACAAACAGAGAGCGAGGGGAATTTCCTCCGAATTCAAATACCAAAAGACCATGGTAAAGAACCCCTAAGACCTTTGAGGGAAGTTCCTTAAGATGTGGAAACCACACACACAAATACAGAGGCACTGCATTTACTCCAATTTTGAGCCATTCCTTCTCTCATTCCCCTTTTTGGAAGGAGAGGGGTCAGAGTTGAAGAGACAAAAACAGTGGGATTTTCTCTTGTACAGTGGAACATACAGTGTGTCTCACGGCATATGTTGGTTTGACTTGTGTGTATGTGTGTTTAAAAAGTACAGTGTTATTGTTTCGAGGACAGAGAGAGGGAGAGAACCAAGTAGTGGTCTCACATATGTTCAATTCGCGTCATGGATCGTCCCAATCATAATGTAGTGTGTGTACTTTCCAACCAATTTCTCTCTGCATACATATTATTATGATGGAATGGCTCGAGTGTACATGTGGGCAGTTAATTCATCGTAATTCGTAAGCAATTCGGTATAGTTGCATTGCAGTTTCCAAACATTCCCCCTTTCCTCTCTCTACTGTACTTTTAATACACATCCACGAGTCTCCCTTCCTCCTCCTGTGTACAGTAACAGAATAATAGAAAATGATGTGTGTGCTTTGGTAAACGTTCTTGGTTCTCTTCCTCCTGAAACACACACACACACACACGTACAGTTCATATCCCTTCATCCACATTTGTGTGAGTAAATGTTGATAACCGGAGAGTGGAGCTGGAACGATGGTCGAGCAATTACGCAAGTGATTTATATCCAAAAATTATAGTAATCAAGATTGCCACCAAGTGTACTATTATGTCCATTGCCCAAACTTTCTACCTACCTGATGCGCTCCCGTATTCTCTCCTCTCCTCTTCTCTTTTTTACAAATATTTGGAATCAACTCTATCTCTGGTCTACTCTCACCCCACTGTCTCCCAATCTTGGACTAACTCTACATATCCAGTACACATTGTATCACAATTATTTTAAACATCATTGTCTCTTTCCTCTTCCTCTCCCCATCCTCCTCCTTCTATGTCATAGCCATCGTTTCCTCTAATTGACCCATCCTTAACCTGCACTCCAACATCCAACATTTCTTCAGATTAGCCGTCATTTAAAAAATTAGCTTCCCTTTCCACTCTGACACACATCCTACTTCCATACGCGCATTAGTATTGCCTACTTATTCTTATACGTATGGGCAAACAGGGAGCCTCAATTCAACTCATCATTCCTGGTAACCGTTTTTTTGACCCACAGTGAACTGCTTTCTGACCTTGTCAATTTTCTCCATTACTGCAGTGTGAAAATTGATGCCCCAATTGTTATTTAAATCCATTGCCCCCTCATAAACGTTTGAGTTCAAAAGACAGATTTTGACTGTGAACGTGTCCGAGTTTTAACAGGGAAAAGTGAATCTAGATAAAATATGGTCATTCTATTCGATGGTGGATGGACTAGAGCACATTGTTCTTTACAAGTTAGAGCCCTGTTCTTGGTTTACATTCAATATAGAGTAAAAGCCTGTCCAAAACTTTTTTTTCAAAATGAAAGTTTCCAAATTCAAAGAAATCCAGCGAGCACTCCAAGTTTTGAGAGTTTTGACTTTGGAACATGCAGAGAGTTGGACAAAAGGGTTCTTTTTCACAGCCGTATGTACATACAGGGTATCACAATATATGTACGAGGGAAAGTACTCTCTACATTGTACTTGGGTTGAAGATGAGAAAGAGTTGAAAGGAGTGCAATAAAACATAAACTTTGGAGTCACGGGGAACAATGAACAAGTTAAAAAAGAGTTCTTTGCAGCCCAAAATGAATGCAGATATAGTTGACTTGTGCAGGGCACTGTGTGTGTACATTTTCACTGGTTAAATATTCCATTGAAGGTAAAATGACGGTCATGGCATAATCCCAAATCGACAAACCAAGGAAACAAGGTTAAGTCAAGAGAGAATTGATTCAAAACAACAAAAAAAGCTCACAAAATATGATGTTGATTTATCAAAGCCTCATCTTTCAATTCCACGACAAATTCAGGGTTTAGTTAAACAAGGGAGTTTACATTTCACAAAAATGGCATACAAAGGCTTTGCAAAAAATTTTCAACTCCGTTCCAACACTCTCGCATTGCATACGCATTTCATGCATACAGACTGGGACTGAGGCTCAGTTTAGGCAAATAATTATCTTTTGGCATAGTTTGAATCCAAGTGAAGCAAAGACCATCATTGGAACTCGAGAATAGGAAGCTCCAAAACAGAAGCGTCGTTCGTTTATTACTCGTTGTGTGTACAGTGTGTGTACATACCAAAGTACATCTTTGTGTATTTGGAGGGAGTATAGATTTTGCAGTTATATTAATGTCGTGTGTGTTGTAGCACACTATTTTCCATCGAGATGTGGAGTAGAGCTCACCAGAGGCAAAGGATAGAGAGATGAGAGGAGGAGAGAGGGAAGAGAAAAAAAGACTTTTAAGATTGGAAAGTTGGCATTATATCTTCACATCTCATATATCGTCTATAGACTGGGCTCTCCAAAAGGACATTAAACACAGACAGATAACGTTTGGGAGGAAGGAGAGAGAGAGACGGTGCTGATGAGAGGTTGCTCCTGCTTCACTTGCTGCTGTGTGTGCCTGTATATACACACACAACCTACGTGTGTGTGTGCTGGATGAATCGAGAAAGTTGGCTGGGATGCGTGCAATACGAAAAAACAATGTCTTTTTTGAGAATGAATTGTATAGAGACTCGCCTCCTCAAAGAGCCAACACAGTCGAGTGTACCAAGTATTTCTTATTGAAAATCGTGACTTGACTTCTCCAAGACTAGCGAGAGAAGAAGAGAGAGAGAGACGAGAGAGAGAGGTAGCGGTTGAGGAAAAAATTCTCAAATATTAAATACCTTGAGAGTCCATTCATGAGGGAATATCTTATAAGATATGGCCCGGACGCGGATGTTAAGCTACAAAAGAAGAATATGAAGGAGGAGAAGCAGGCGGACGGATGAAGCACCAGAAAATATGGCTCAACTTGAAGCTTAGCCAGGCTTCAAGAGGAGAGGAGGGAAAAAATTCGACACAGTAATGAACAGAAGGGCAAAAGTGGATAATGTAGGTAAAGTGAGGGGGATGAAAAATCCAACACACATCCACACTATTCCACACTGTACAAGTGTTCGATCATGTACTCATCTCAAGGTATGCATGTAATTTCTCAACATACCCCTTTATGTGATAATGATGATGATAGAAGAAGAAAAATCTCGGGTGTTCCTCACGATGCAGGACGGACTACCTACAGATTTTTGCTGAGAGGGAGGGACGAAACTGTTGCACTTGCACTCACTGCATCTCCCTCTCCTCTCTCTCTCGCATCCGATCTGTGAGAGTTTTCGTTCCAGAAATTACTTTGCTAACAGAAAAAAAAGAAGTGGGATGTGGGCTGGTTTGAGGTAGCTCCATGCCACACACTCTCCCTCACATAGCACATTGTCCAGACCATGCCGTTCGTCCACGAACGATGATCGAAACGGTAGCTCCAGCCTCACATAAGGTTCATCTCTTCCAAATCTGACCGAGGAACACGCAAGGAGCCAGCCAGTCCACTGACCAGAGTAAGTGTGTGTGTTGGGAGGATAAGATGAACGTATTGTCGATTCTATCTGATGAGACCATTCATGTCCATGGTCACTCTCCAGACGGGAACCTGGAAGCAGGAGGAGGAGGAGGAGGAGGGGAAATTGGATCTATTTCAAAGCTCTTGTCTCTTCTGTGTACACCAGACATATAAAAGAGAGAGAGAGGGAGGGGAGGTTTGGGTGTGCAAAGGGAAAAAAACTGAAGTTTCCAGTTGATCGAGAGGGTTGGTAGTTTCCCAAGTCTCATGTGTACATCCAGGGAAAGGATATATTTATATGGGAGAGGTGAGGGTCCCTTCCGATCTTTAAATCACCGATCCAGATCCAAGACTAATACTATGACTGTGACTGACTGCTCCGCTGCATCATGTCCTCTCTCTCTCCACTCTCTCCATGTGTGTGAGTGTGTGTGTGTGGGGTGGAAGGGAGAGAAAGGACTCGTGCACTTGGTGGTTGTTATTATATATTATATATGGTGAAGGCAGTGCTACTCCAACCACCAGTCCTGGCCCAACATCCATTGAGTCAGCGAAAGCTGAGCACACACACACACTGTCTCGTCTCACAAACATTGTGTACAGAGTTAAGGTCAATTTTCGGGGTCAGTGAACTGGAAAGACCACACGACGGCTGCATATGACACTTTCCAATAGTTCCAATGCCTCTCCTTCTACTTTCTCTCTCTTCCCTCTCCCTCCTCAGTCTCAGTCTCCCAGTTTTCACAGCAGCCGGGCAACAAAACTCGACTAGACCCCATTCCTTGTATTTCCGTAGTGTGTGTGCACACACACACAAAATCCCATTCATCCCCAGAGTAAAGAATTCTGCCAATCTGAAGAACAAGGATAGTCAACGACTATTCATTTACAACACATAAAAGAGAGGGTCGTACATAATGAGATTTTCATTTTATATCAAAAAGACAGTTTTTCCCTCTCTCTCTCTTGTCCCGACACTCAATCCTGTACTCACGTAGCGACGTGGGTATAAAAAAAACCATGCAATGCCATACAAAAAGCGTTTGGCGTTCAATCCATCTTACATTCTCTGTCGTTGTGGACACTCACCGCTCCTGTCATGACTCTCTCTTCTGTCTTGAAGGCAGCATGAGGAACCTGTAAAAGACATAAATTTTACCCCCTTCTCTTATACACTCCACCAAAAAAATCCCTTTTTCTTTCACCCACTGAATTTCCTTTGAAAAATTTTTGAAAAAGAAAAGACTATGGAATGTCATATTGAAATCCTTTCACTGTCTTGACTTGTCAGACTCCATAAATTCTAGTTTTATGACTGGATCTAATAATACAGATTTTGTGTCGTCTACTTACGACATTACAACAACAAGAAAAACAATAAAAACCACAACGAAGCAGGCTATTAAGAAATGAGTGTAATTTAGCTATAAACCAAAGCGCAGATATAGGAGAATGAGACAGGACTTTTTTGCGATGTTTTGTCAAGTCTACTTTTCCATCTGACTGTCCACCAAGTTTGAAAGACAGAGAATACGTTTATATAGTTTGTGTGGTAGCTAGTGGGTAAAATAGGGAGATGGAATTTTGATGAATGTGCAAAAAAAGTAGGGAAATGTGTGCGAGTGTGTGTGTGGATTCAGGTGTCGAATGGGACGATGAAGGACGGTTCCTCGATGCGAGAGAATCATTCTGTGAATCCACAGGTATGTACAACAACACACGAGACAAACACAGACACACAAGAAAAGAGGGGGGAGAGCTGAAAGGATTGAACCACACGTACAATAAAATTGCCGATAGCATGGTTATCGAAGGAACAACAAAGGGAGAGTGAGTGTGTGTGTGTACAAATGTTGTTGTTGTTGTTTTGCTCACTGTCATTACAACATTATACGCACCTCCCCTATGCCTCTCCGAGAACCTCCTGAGTCCTACACGACTACAAGGGAGGGAGAGGGATGGGGCGAGATAGTGGGAGCTCAAGCTGCCTTGCTGCCTCATGATGTCTTGAGAGGGCCAACAACAACAACTAGCCACTCCAACAACTTCTCTATCATATTCCTCATGTACAAACACTCACTCACTCATCCCAGAGCACGTAGTGTAGTAGTGTAGTGTAGTACACACACAAACAGCTACGGAGCTAAGCCTAGTTTTCTCGAGTACGTCCTCAACATTCCAGAGTTAATTAAAGAATGTTTTTTGTCTCACTACGCGATAGAAAAGAAAGAAAATTAATCTAAATACAACTCGGCACTCTTTGATTGACAGCTACTGCTCTGTACAATGAAACAGAGGAGAGAGGGAGAGGGAGAGAGCAAAAGCTCTCCTTTTCTCCATGTAAACAAGTCTCTCTCCTACATACCTTATATACGTGTGTGCGTGTGTAGGACAAGGCAAGTCACTCCAACAGACCAAAAACACCGACACACATCCACTTGAACCCTTTTCTACTTGTTTGATAGAACTCAGGATGTGAGGAGGGATTCTTATCCAACATATAAATGAATACTACTCACACATTGTGTAATTATTCTACTTTTATCAGACTATAAATGGCCTTTTTTATGATAGGGGGTCCCTAGGTTTTCAACGACGAGATGACGCTTCGAAAAAAGTATTCCTCGTTTTTCTAACTAAGCTCAGAGTCAAGTACAATTTTAAAATCATTATTGATGATGGGTTTTAATATTTTTCAATACCAATTTCAGTATTGAAAAATGCGTTGTCAAATGAATCCAAAAATTTTCCACACAAAAAAGGGGAAATGAGGTGAAAGAAACAAGCCGCCCACATAACTTTTGAATGAATGACAGTGAAAGGTCCTTTTCGTCCAAAACGAAAAGTATGGAAGAACACATACAATACAGATAGGAAACAGACTGTGTGTGTACGTGTGTGTGTACGTGGAAGGTATCAGAAGGTATTCAAGGGATGAGACTGAGAACTTGTCCAAATGTTTCACCCGGAAAATATTCCCCTTTCTCTCTCTCTCTCTCTTCGTCTTCTTGTGAAAATTGAGGGAGGGAGCACGCGAGGCTGGGAGAAAACATTGCGTGTTTGGTTCAAGTCGTCGTTGGATGCATGCAGGATGTGTAATTTGCCTTGTTATGTCGACAAAGTACGGATGTCCTGGTACCTCGGGCTGGCCGAGAAAATTGGTCAATATATGACCTTTTGAACGGACTCCTCCGATTATCTATCTATGCCTCTTGTCCGACTCTCCTCTCCCCCGTACACATGATTAATACTCAATTTTCTCCATACACACACGGCACTCTCTTTCTCTCTGGAAATTTTCCCTGCCCCATGAATGATCGTGTTTGTACAAGAAGAGTTTGACAATTTTCCCTGCTCTCTCTCTACTCTCTACGTTGTGGACACACACACACACACTGGCTTCTCGTCGAGTGTGCGAGTTGTAGAAAACCTTCAATTAGCAATCCATTTTTGAGAGTTAACAAAGTCCTCCACAGTCGATGACGACGCATTATGTCTGAGAAGAAGAAAAAGAAATTTTTTTGTGTGTGTGCCTCCTTCTTTCTCTAAATTCTATGATCCTTTGAAAATCCCTTCTGGCTTAAGAAGAAAGCTGGGCATTGTGCCCTCTTATTCCTTTCGTACTTTGTATTCGAAAGTGGGACTCATTCATTGTTTTACAATGGCACCAGGAAGGCAGTTAGCATGACGAATAATGGATCCAACCACCCCCCGTCCAATATATACACTCACACACACACACACACGCAGAAAGAGAGCGTGCATTTCAATTTTTATTTTCTATTTTTTTGTAACAAAGTCAATGCATGACTATGACTACGACTATGGCTGGAATAAAAAAGGGGAAAGAGTGAAAGAGAAGGAATTCAAAATCCAAAGTTTCGACTACTTTTCAATTTGGTTTCATGTTCTCTCTCGTCAATGTATTGTGAAATCTTTTTTTTTCTTAGTTTTATAGGGAGAAAAAAAAGGATACATGTATGTAAGATGAGGATGGACGCGTGCTTACATGTACAGAGTAGACACACACAGATAAACAGAGAGAGGGCTGGATGGAAGTGGAATAAAGAATGAGTCTATACTTCATGCAATGAATTATTAATTAATGGTTTGAAATTACATCATCACAGAGAGGAGGGAGGGAGGGAGAGAGGAAAGAGCAACGAGCGGTGACTGATTATGGGGGCCACGGATCTCTTCCATTCATCCTCAAATTTCTGGGAGATTTCTGAATCGAATCTCTATGAATTATCCATGACTGTTGCGTTGCGTGTGGCTCGGACGTAAAACCTAAACGGAATCCCCGATTCATTATGGACGCTTTTACTTAAATATCCTACAAACTTTTGGATCCAACTCTCCGTGTCCCCATCCTTTCCATCCACATCCACAACACACACACACACACACCCTCACACAAAACAAGGGAAAACTGTCGTCTCTCTCCCCCACTTTTCCACACTCCTTCTCGTCCTCCCCATCTATTATGTCTCAGTTGAGTTTGTACGTGTAGACATGTTTTATCTCAATTTGTTCTTTTCCCCATTCTCCAAGGCTAATAAAAAGGTTCACATTTTTTCAAAAATATTTTTACACCAAAATTCATTTCATTTTTAAAAGTCGAATTGACTCAACAGAAGAAAAGATTGGAGGAATATTTCAAAATTTTAATTTATTGAATTGCTGACATGGTGACAAGTCCCACACACACACCAGAGCACACACAAATGACAAAAGAGGGCTAAGGAGTCCATACGGAGCTCACACACTCCACTCTCTATTATTTGGAGAAAGTCACAAAGTCAGGATATGGTTGAGCCATCGCCACGGGGAAAGGAGGCAAAGGAGACAAAAAAAGAAGGACAAAAGGTGCTTGTGGTTTGTTGTTTGTGGTGTGGACAATAAGAGAGAGAGGACGACGAGATGGAGAGAGTATTGTTGACACACACACGGGGAGTTTCGAAGTATACAAGTGACAGACGACCTTTTATTTATACATAATTAATTGGATGCACCTGCATCTATTTCCAGCACCTTGTCAGCTTTTTTCCAACCATCAATATTCCCTCTCCCTCTTTCTCTCTTGTGTGTGTGTGTGTGTAGTGCGTACAGCTCTCCCTTTCCTTTCACACGTTCCAGAGAGCAGAGACTGTGAGACACAATTCCTTTTTTTCTCATTTCTCTCGACTGTGGTATTCCCTTTTGGTGTTTTTTTCTTTCTGGAGACATAATAATAATAACATTATTATACAAAGGTACGAGTTTTGTATGTGGGTGAATGGCTGCTCCTCACTCCGCCCCTCCTCATGACTCTGTGGTTTCCTCGTAGCAGAAACTTTGTTCCAATAATCATGTACTACAAAACTTATACATCAGGAGAGTGAGTGGCTGATGGTACAGGTAGTACATACGTTTATAGAGTGGTGGTGTGTGTGAGGTACAAACTACATGTGTGTGATATTAATCCTACCATCCCCTCTTCCTCCTCTCCCTTCTGTACACAGGACGTACCTTGGCCCAAAAAACGAACAACACAGCCGCGAGTCTCGCATTCATTAGCTGTATGGATGAGATGTGAGGGATCTCCGTCTGATCCGATTATTATCAACAAATCGATTGACTCTCTCATCCTATTAATCATTGGCATATTTTGTTACAGTCATTCTCGGATGAAAATATAAAATTGAAATGGAGTGTCCTCCGACAGGGAGACATACCCGCACTCTCCGATTCTACCTGGATTAGTAGGATCAAAAATTACATTCTTGTATGAAAAGTGATGACTTTGGAGTGTACATCAAGGACATTTGGGGCATGTGAAATTTTGAATGGCATGCAAATACTATTGGGCAATTTATATAATGTATTTGGTCATACGACAGGAAACTTGAATTATTTCTCTTATGTAAAAATGCGAGGTCAATTTATTTTGCAAAAAATTTTATTTGACTTTATTTAGAGCAAAGAAAAACAAATACAAGAATTGCGTATTTTTTGGTTTAAATAAGAATTGTTTGCATAGTTGAATACGCAATGGATCAGCTCGCAGGAAAAATTGGGATTTTGCTAAAATAGAAGAAATCAATAAAAAGACACCCCGGGACTATTTTCTGCTGAGGAAAATACGGTATCCAAAATCATTGGGAACTGACTGTGGATAAATGTTTTTGTAGATGAGAAGAGAAGGGTGGGATTTGGTCGTTTTTTCCTCACTCTTTTTCTTGTGAGACTGGACAAAGAGAAGATGGGATGGTGAGGGTGGTTGTTTGTCAGAGGATGGATGGCTGTCTATAGGATAAGTTGAAAAAAGTGATATCATGAGTGATCTGAGTGTGGATCTCGTCTTGAACTTATCTTGAATGGAGTAATTTATTAGGAGTTTGGGTGAGGTGGGAGGATGAGGAGGAGGAGGAGGACTGCCCCCTCCTTCCCTGTCTCCTCCAGAGTCATCAATGAAAATATAAATGGGATGGGATGAGTAGATGGATACATTCGGGAATATCAAATGGTTCAATAACCATTTTCCTACATCGTATTAAATCTTTTCTTTGGCTGACTAGGACCTTTGCAGAAGAAGAAGAAGAATCATTGATGGGAGGGAGATGAGACGAATAAGAAAAATTATAAGGTGGAATAGCAAGATCTCCTCTCAAGACTGTTTGTTAAGAATAAACTGTGTGTGTGTGTGAAACGTGGGGATGGGGAAGAAGGGAAATGAAATATATGCAATATATGAGGGAGTCTGTGAGAGTCAGAGCTTTGAATATCGTTTAACCCTGGTGAACTTTTTCATTGTGGTCACATTGTAATTCGAGGGGCTCTGTCGAATTTGAAATGCAAAGTGGGGGTGAGATGAGAATTTCTCCGTTAGGTCCCTTTCTTTCACTTGCTCCTATTGTTGTGAGAGTGTGGACTGGGAGCGGTTATATGTTCCCGCAGTCGGGGTCCAGAGGTGACCCACCGGGGGTCCTTCATCCCCCCGGGGATTCAACCCACTCCTGGGACTCTCCGTTCCAACATTTACCCCTCCCTCTCAGGAGTTACATACTACATTTCTCATTTCTTTTATACCAGTCCCTCTATTCCACTTTTGAACAAATCTTGTGCATATGCTATTCTTCCGATACTCTCCTTTGGCCCTCCTCGCCAAAATTCCTACTTTGTATGTTTTTGACATCCGATCGACAAGATCAGATCCACAAGAGAAGAGCTCAAGTGCAGCCTCATTCCCTCCTCCTCCTCCTCCTCTTCTGTCCCTGTATAAAACGTGTAGTAGGGAGTAAAGAGTGTAACAGGTTGTGTGTGTGTGAGCGAATCCCTAGGAATTGTCCTTATGTATTCTCCTCATTGTAGCCCCATCTCCCTCACACACAAATCCTCCACGTACATCCACAGCCTCTCTCTCTCACTCTCTCATCTGTTTGCATGTATTTGTCGATTTTTGGACCAAGTACTTGTGTCTACATTTGTATGTATACAAGAGAGGGGAACCCTTGTGTCTTCTCTGCGGGTCGTCTCTGTTCTTCCATATGTATGGATACACACACACGCACACACTCTTGGGTAGACATGGAAGAGTCTAGTAAACGGATATAAATACTAGGCACAATTGGATTACGATGTATTTGACTCTTGTTCCTACAGACAGAAACAGAGACAGAGAAGAGAGAGAGACAGAACAAGTATCAAGGACGGAATAGTCCTCCTCCTCATTCTACTGTTTTCAACACTCCGAATCATTGTTAGAGCTTCCTTTTGCCTTGATATGTAGATAAGAGAGGAGGATTTATCTCCATCTATTCCTACATGTAGTCCAGTATTTATGTTTGTAGTGTTTTGAACCTGACTGTACTCACTTTTTGATTTAGTATGAAATACAAGGTTGTCCTACGTCTTTTCAGATTTGTCATCACCATACGGCCAAAGCCCATTAACTCGGCATGCTTCCCTATTCTTCCCTTTCCATCAACTTCAACACTTCCCAAAAACTCAACTTGTGGTCAAGCTAGGCCTCCTCCTCCCTTCCTTCTCTCTCTCTCCACAACTTTTGTGGCCATCGTGTTGGAGTGCGTGTGTGAGTGTGTAGATTTCTATCAAGATTAGGTGACCAACAGAATTTTCTTATTAACTTTATTTTCACAGATTCATCATCTCTCCTCGCAACCAGTCACCCCCTGGTTTTTTTTCAAGCATTCTGTGTAAAAAATTGCAGTTGAAAAGTTATTTTGCAAAATATGAACTGATCCCACATGCGGATTAAGGGGGCACACGAAATGAAGATGGTTTGCAAAGGTGAGATGATGAAGTGGAGATGTTCAATTGTACACAAGTGGGTTTCATGATGATGTAGTTCATGATGTGTGTGTGGAGTGGGATAACCCTCATAAAAAATTGGAGTTGTGTGTCTCATGATCCGATGAGTGATTAGGGGGAAGGGGGAGAGGAGAGATTTAGATTTAATGGATGTGGGTCTGAGGGGACCCTTGAAGGGAGAGTGTTGGTCGGCATTGGGAGTAAGAGTGGGGACCTCCTGGGTGAGTGCAACGGATTGCCGGATTTGTCTGCGGCATTCAACAGCACCTTCCAAAAATCCTTTACAATCAACCCCCCTCCCTGCCTCCAAGTCCCCCCACTGTTCCACTCACAACAAACAAAACGGAGGTCCCAAACAGTTCAGCTCTTCTTCTTCTCTTCCCCCCTCTTCCCCCCTTGGACAATGACCTAATTACTCTGCCTCTACCCCATTTATAATCGTACAAAAGGCTTACCATTATACTTACCATTATCCCACACACACAACTTGTACTGTATCAAAATGACAATTTTTTCCACAGTCGAGCAAATTGAAAAATAATCTTTTTTTACTATTCAAAGTAGAATCATTTCATACAGACAGAATATCATTTTCATATTACGGTCGCTTTGATCTTGAAGACGAAGGAAGAGAAAATATTTTTGTCTCATCCAAAGCTACAGGCTGACTTTAATTGAATTGCGGTATCCACACCCCACCCCTTAATTCTGTGGAATCCAGGAAGCTTTTTTTAAAAAATTGAATGTTGGAGAGAAGTACAACATATAAAGAATTTTTTTGACGAGCAGAAAATTGGGGAAGTTTGGGGAGGGACAGAAGGATTTTTGTGGCATCCAAACGAAATGAAGTGTAGGTTAGCTCGTAATGTGGAGGAAGGACGGGGAAGATCCAGTGTCAAATTGAAGGAGGTTCTCTCCCCCTTCGAATATATATTCGACTGAAAGGAATCCACTGCACTGTACAACACACAGACATCTACACACACGTAATGAGAGTGAGTCAAAGTTGGGAGATAAAAAGTTGATCCCGTGCCCCTGTCTTGGTCTTTATTTCAAAAGGAAAGCGTGTGCTCGCACCTGGGTATATCGTTAAAAAAATAATATTTTAACGACGGTACAACCATAAATTCGCACGCCGGCACATCTCAACCAACTAAAAATATTTCTGGACAAGAACCCCTCTTCTCTCCTCTCCTCATTTTCGTGTGTAGGGTTAGTGTATCCTCCCTCATCTACACTACATAAAATAGGTTGAGTAGTCAACCCAGTATGTACAACAACAATAGGGAGAAAAACTCTTCCACTAAACAATATGAAGAAGGGAAAAACCACATATTTATGTTTTTTATTTCCATACACTCATCATCATTATATTACTTCATGTACCTGCAAGCCAGCAAAGTACAGTCCAATCCCCCCTCACCATCACTTTAAAATTTTCAAACTAAACTCTCTCGCACCAGAAGAACGAAGAAGAAGAAGGAGCTTCAGAAAAATCCGAGTCATATGATGTATATGGACCCTTTTTACGACTCTAAATAAATATTTCTGTGTTGTTGTACATAGAACAGAAGATATTACATATAGAAGGTGTACAAGACAAGTAGAGTTTAAGTAGTGCATCTAATAATAGGAGTTCCAACCAAAGAAATCTCACATACTTACTTGCGGTCAGATTATGGATACTGAAAGGCCTTTGAATGAATCTTGGCATGGTTAATGGAGAATTGAGGAGAAGGGAAAGATGATCAATATAAGGACGAGAGACAAAAGTAGAACAAGTTTTTTTCCTATATCCACCTTATGTTATGCTACAGAGAGAGGGAGAATTAGGGAAAAGTCGGAGAGGGTAAAAACATGAGTATTACAGCACCTTGAAACAAGTGGTCCAAGTAGCACACACACACACAGTCACAAGGAACCGTGTGTGTGTGGACTTGGCTATTTTGTGGGCTTCACTCTTGTCCACCAAGATCATACATGTAGGGATGAACATAAATGTATTAAAAGTCTTCCATCTCATCTCAGGAGGTGATTCCAGGTAGTTGCCTCTCTCTCTCTCCCTCCACACACACACACACACACTCACTCACTATGTGTTGTGTAGTTACAAACCGTGTGTAACTTTTGTTTTGGTCCGAGACTCTGCTTTGGGGAACCCTGCTGTGTCCACATTAGTCTTCACTTGGATTTTATGTCTGAATTTTTTTCCCCTCTTTTTCCTTGCTCCACCAAATATTTATTTATAGTCCTCGATCATTCTCATACTGTACCTTACACGATACAGTATGGGCCGTGGTCTGGCCTGTCTGTGGAGAATAAGCAATTTTCACCATGAACCCTACCAAGGAAATTGGTCGAATTTATTAAGTTACCCTGTGAGGCGTTCCCAAAATGTCAATGCTGCACTGGGTCTATTTTACCCTGTGTGCATTTCACATGTAAAGTACATTTTCATCACTTACTCTCCTTCTTGTCCCTTTCTTGTCGAGATTCATCTGTGTGGAGTCTCCACACGCACACACACTCACACAAAGATTGGCACGAGTTACTTGCAATGTTGAAAGTCATAATATCCGAGGAGAAAAGCTCAAAAAGTGTTATTGTAAAGGAGATCATACTGTGACGTTTAATTTTCCTCACTCACCTTTCCACCACACTTTTCCTTTCTCTCTCTCTCTCTCTCTTTTGGGAATGATGATGATGTGGCTAGAATTTTTGCTGTCGTCGCGTCGTGTGCCATGCTGGTAATGTCCCCCTCAAAAACTAGGATTTGTGGTTTGTCTCCATGTGGTTGTGGAACGAGTGTGGGCTTTCAAAAAAACTCATTGTGATTAGTAGAATAGAGAGACTGTGTGTTTGTTTGTATACACACAATGCAATGCAATAAAGGTAAGAAAGGATGACCTGAAGGATGTATGTAATAGATGTTATTATAGTTGTTCTATACGTGTTCTAGCCTTTTTGTGCTACTCCTCAATAACTCCTGTGTAACTCCAGCAAGTGTACAAAAGTCTGAGAAGAAGGAGGAGGAGTAGAGAAAAAATGAGAGATTCTATCATGAATTCAAATACACTAAATGTTGATGAGAGTAATAGAAAATCCATTTTGTAGATAATACAGTCAAGGGAAGGGAGAGGAATACAGAAGAGTGAAAGAGAGAAGAGAGAGAAAAAAGGACTCATTAGGAATTCAAGAGGAAGAGGGACTGTTTGAAGATAGGTCTTGATTATGATGATGTATTTGAATTTTGAATACCATGTTCTGTTTGCATTTGATAGCCGGCAAACTTAACCATTCTTGTGTCAACAAGGCATCGTCAACAGCGCTGGAGAGAGAGAGAGAGATGGAGAGAAAAAATGGATAGAATACGTGGCTCCGATTCTTTTTTAAATGATCCCCTGCCTTGTGCCTTGTGCCGGGTTTGATCGGGAGAGGAAGCAAATTGTAAATTTTTCATGTATGCCTTGTGCCTTTTTTTCCCTCTCTCTTCTCTCTACTCAACTCTACTCTACCCCTCCCCCATCCCAATCTGTTGATGTCTGCTCTGTTTACTCAATATTATAATACACATACACAGTTTTTATATGTCCACATATAAAGGCAGGGGAGAGAGATGGCTATTTGAACATTAGTCCGTGTCTAACATTGCATGGTGACTACTTACACACACACACAACACACAGTAGTCCCGACCCTACCACCACACACACACACACTTACACTGTCTTGTGTGTGTCTTGGTCAAAAAGAGAAGGAAAAGTTAGCCACGGTCTCTGAAACACATTGCATGTATAAAGACAAAAAAGGAGTAAAATGTGAACCAAAAACCCTGGTTTTTTTTCTCAAAATTTTTACAAGAGTTGAAGTAGTTTAAAAAAGAGGAGGAGGAGGAGGAGAAAGAAAAAAAGTGAGTGGGATACAGACACAAGGAGAGATGATGATGAGTCCAAAGAATACAGGATTTTATGTGTAAGGTATGTCTATTACAATATTACATTGTAGGTATGTGAGAACCCCCACACACACACGCATACAAGAGAAGAGAGAAAGAGAGAGAGAGAGAGAGAGAGAGAAGGGGGAACCGTTTTTCATGTATTTCTCTTCTCTCCTGTTTTTGACATCTGTATATGCGCCGCCGCTTCTCCGTTGGAACTACCATTTCACTCTAGGGGTCAGAGAAGCTCCTCCGATGACGACAGTCAGACACATCGCCCTTTCTCCATCATGTCCATTGCCCCAACCACACAACCACTAAACAGTTTTCTGTTTCTGGAAAATGTGAGTTGAGTTCCTCGTCGTGGACACAAGGATGAACAACACAACATTTGCTGTCTCTCTTTTTCTCTCTGTCTATACCCGTACGGTAATGTCTAGTCTTGTTTTATATAGCGAAAATTTCTGGTAAACTTGTTTTGTCCCAATCGGGCCAGGCGAAACCTTTGTTTGCAATGCAGTGCACAATGACAGAGACCTTTATGTCAAAAAATGTTGGATGGGAAAGTGGGAAAAGATAAATGTCTCCTCTGCCCTTCCTCCTCCACCTCACACACACTCACAGCAATTGTCGCTTGTGTGCTTTTGGAGGGTGATTACTAAATATATTTATTGCTGTGAGAGCGAGCATGAGGTTTAAACTGAAAAAATTTTGAAAGTTGCTCTCGTCTTCATGTTGAAAGTATTTTTTTCTAGTAAAGAATTTTGAAGCTCTGTCTCTCTCTCTACAATTAATGTTGAGAGTCGACTTTGTGACTTCCTATGTAAGAGTTAGTGTTGCTGCTGTTAGTTTTGTTGTTTGGCTGTGGAGTTCTGGCTGTGATGCTGGTAGGTGTAGTAGCTTTTTAGAGTCGATTTGCAGCCTTTCGTTTCCAGCCATCCAGCTCCTCTGTAGGTGTTCTATGTCTCTGCCGTCTGATTTCAGTTCAAACGCCACAAAAAGGCTTCTCCTATTGTGAGTCGTACATATTCCCTACCCCCCAATGAGTTAATGAATGCTTTAAAAGTTCCTCTTTTTCCCCTTTAATATTTTCTAGTTATCTCTACTTTGTCTTACTCTCTCTCTCTCTTTTGAGCTCCGACTCCATTCTAGACCATATAGCTCGATGGTGTAATAGTTCCTAACTAGGGATCGGAACCTTGAGGGGAAAAAATCCTCGAGGAAAATTATTTTTTCCTGGAGGAATCCTCGAAAACCTCGAGGAATTGTTATTGCACAGTCCTGTGCACTTTAGTAAGAAATCGGATCTGACCAAAAAAGTGAAACTACCCCCCTCCCCCCCATTCATAATATATTTTTTCCGATTTTTTGGAATATT
>WJFB01000316.1:0-72896 GCA_009870185.1 Pygmarrhopalites habei | reverse complement strand
GGGGCATTTGCTTGATTTTGAGGATGAAGCGTAACAGTTGGCGGACGATATAAAATTCTGTGTGTAGCTGTCCACTCTCTCTCCGCACTATGTAGTCTAGTGTTGAGCGGCTGAGCTGGAGCACTCTTTTAAAAAACTGCACATGTAATCTCTCTAATTTTTCTATGTATCTTAAACTCCACGTGGGACTAGAAGGGGATTCTTAGATAGGTGTATCCTTTTACAATTTCTATTTCTTTGTCTTTGTATGAGAAGTGTATTCTTTTGGGTATTTTTCCTCCTTTCGTAAAAATGATTATTTTGATTTTGCTAAGATTAACATTGAGTTCAATTTCTTCAAAATATTTTTCTAGGATGTTAATATTCTTCTTTAGGCCCCAGGCCTCACTTGTTACACACACTGTATCGTCAGCGAAGAGCAGGAGGGGGATGGTGTGTGTGTCGTTGATTTTAATCCCTACTCCCTCTTTTAAATCAGTCTCTCAGTCTGTGTGTGACTGCGTGTGTGTGACTGGGGATAGGAGAAGGATGAGACTAGAGTTGACGCTCCCTGACACTGTCAGCATATGAAAGTCATGGATCCTTGTCACAATTATTTTTGCTCATCCTCCTCGTCTTCCTCCTCCTTCTCCTTGTAGAGAAATGAAGACCCCAATGAAGTGTCATTAATTTTATTAAATTGTCAATATACAGGTAATATCTTTCAATGTGTCTAATTTTCCCGACACACACACACACCGTAAGTCGTTCGAGACAATAAGACCCGAGTCCGAACTCAAATAAACGTGGCAATTAACCTTCTCCTCATTCCAAATGGAGTGAAATCCATTAAATATGGTGCAATGCAGCTGAGGTTGACTATGTATGTGTGCGTGTGGAGAGAGGGAAAGAGAGTGTGCAAGAGGGAAAAATTTGCTTTTGCTACAGCTCAATTGAATGAATGACCATTCAATTACGTGTTTTGATGTCTGATTTATGATGTAGTTTGTCATCGCTCCCCAGCTCTCCAACTGACGGCTCTTGTATGAAAGAGAGAGAGCGTGTGTGTGTGGACGTGTGTGTGTTTTCTGCAGTAGTGCCATTGTGCCCCTTCTTTTTTGGTCTATAAATTCTCAGTCTACTATTATATACTCCCGGAAACGAAATTCGAGACAGGCCGGTGTAAAGCCAAGTCCTTTCTCTCGCTTTGTGTGTCTGTTAAAAGGACGTACATACAAACTGGACCGATCGTTGTAGACGTAGGGATAGAAATTGAAATAAATTGACATGAACATGAAACCATAAAGGTCAGCGATAGGAGAAGTGAACCAATATTTGATATACGATTTACACACACACACATTTGCATATTTAGTATGTATACGTGTATCAGACAAGTGTGTGTATTATGTAGTTTGGATTGTGTAAAATATGAAAAAGGAAATTTTCATTTAGCTCAAATATTTTTCAACTTCTTTCTATATCTGCCCACTAAGTTTGTATGTGTGTTTACTGTGTTTTGAGCACACACAATAAATTTTTATGAAATTATAAAAGTCAGGTGATAAATACAAATTTTTGATTTATACAAAAAGGCATCAGTTAATGAGTCAGGGCTATGCTGTACATTATATAAAATGTATTTTTAAAAAATACAGGATGAAGATATTGTATGTAGCAAAATTATTACGCAAAAAAAGGAGCAGAATGGGGAGATAAAAATGTTTCAAATAAATTATTGGACTGGTACAGTTAAAGGAGGGAAGAAGAAGAAGAGGACATGGAAAAGAAAAAGAAGTTGTGGAAGCTTTTTAGGGGAAATGGAAAGGTTTTTCCAACAAGCAACAAATCAAATGAAACCACTTCCCACTTTAACCTCTGTCTCTCTCCTTTATGTATACACATGTGTGTATGTATATATATCTCTGTGGGCAAAGGACGATTAAAAGAGTGTCTATATATTTATCTAGGTACTGCTACACATATATAGTCTCTGTCATGACTCTAGTGCTCTGGAGGGAGAGGGGGTGAGATGGAATTGAGAAGAAAGATTTATACAAAATGTTCTCTTATGATTTATGACGAACAGCACAACTTGCAAATAAATCCTGTGTGTCTTTATCTCCACTATCTTTGATCCTATTGGCAAATGCCGGCTCACTCTTGACCTTTGCTCTGTCCACACAAAAAAATAAATGGGGAGGAGGAGGAGGAAGAAGAAGAAGAGGAGGGTCTTTTTTTTCTTCTCTTTTGAATTGACAGACACCAGTAGGATGGGAGAGAACTGTTCAAAAACATTTCAAGACATTTTCTCTCATCATCTCTCTCTCTCTCTCTCTCTCTCTCTCTCTCTTTCTCTCTCTCTCTCTCTCTCTCTATTCCTCTCTTTCTCGCTGTTCTTTTTACGGGAAATAATTTATGAGCGTGCTTCAGAGCTGACTTTGCACAATCATCTAATAAATTATGAGTATGACGCGGTGTGTGTGTGTGGATGAACAGGGATATACAATATGAAAAAAAAATATTTGATTTTTTAGCAATAATTTTCATATAAGATGATGTACACACACAAAACTCGGATTCTCATAGATATCAGTTCATATCACACACATTTTCCTTGTATAACCTTGCCTTGTCTTTCTCTCAACTTAAATTTAAGTTTGACTTGCTCTACATGAGGAAGGAGATTAACATTTCCTACATATCTAAAGGTTAGATCCTGCCTGTCCTGTCAAAATATTTTTATTGACATTTCCCAGTCATCCCGTCAATTCTCTCATATTTTACAACTGGAGATAATAGAAATCTCTCCAAGTGAAAAATGATTTTTCAAAAATCACACACACGTACAAGGAGGCACAGCTTAAACTACTACAAGGGAAAATGAAGGCTCTTTGTTGAAAAAATTTTATTTATTCATTTTGTACAATTAATCTTAAGGATATTTATAGGTCCATTTGGGTTGAAAACTCTATTGAAATTTTTATTTGTAAGATGTGCGGTCATCCTTGATTATTTTAGTAAATAAGAAGCAGTGAATTGTACACTAAAATTGTATACTAATGTGTGAATGTACTTTGTTGGTATATCGTAGAAAATATCGGTTCATCATTTTGCTCTGCTTCTGTCCATCTTACATGCATTTTGTTTGTGTAGTTTTGTGTTTTGTCATGACAAGTTTATTTGATCACAGGGACTGAACTGCCTAGACTCCTAGACTGAGTAGTTTTTTTACTAGCATGATTTATGAGCTCAAAAAAATTAAACATTGGAAAAGGACACTTTCTCAAAAAGAGCCATACAATTCTTTCCCTTCTTAAAAAACTAGGATCTGTTGTGTAGGGAGGAGGAGATTGGTTTGAATTGTTTTGCACCAGACTCCGATGGTTGAGGTGAGCCTAGGGCTATTTTTATAAAATAGAGAGAGATACATAGAAGAGATGACGTACTCCATTTATTTGGACATGTGTTGATGATGAATTTGAATTCAAATTTGAACGGATGATTGAAATGAAGTGAGTACAAAAAATTAAACATAATTTTTCCACACACACACACACTCACTCTTCCTCACTTTGTGTTCAAAATTTAAATCAAGTGGATACAAAAATTTTCTGACTCTCATCATCAGTTTCTCAGTCTGTCTTGTTCCTTTCAACTTGTTCCTCTCCAGTTGAGTCCTCTAGTCATTTTTGTGAGAGGAGGGAGGAGGTGTACACTTTGTGTGTAGTTTGTTATTTTTTGTACGATTGTTTCGTGTGAAAGAGGAAATGAGAGCAGACTGCAGAGTAGGGTTGGAGAAGAAGAAGAAGAGAGGGGAAAAAATAAAAAAGAAGATAGCGAAAGACAGAGGGGAGAGACAAGAAGACAAGCTGATGGACGGGGCCTATTTGCATGCTTCTATGGCACGTCAATATTTATCAAAGAGCGTCAGTCACTGCCGTGAAACATTAATGAGATAAAACATACCTGCCTGCCCCAGCAGCAGAAGCAACCAGACACACACACACACACACAAGAGAAGAGCCTTCACTTCACTTCATTCAATCTAATTCCTTCTCGCTTCAGTAATCACTGTAGCTCCATTACCTGGATATCCCACAATTCCTATCTTCTCTCCTCCTCCTTTCACTCCCATCAAATCAGAGTGCCAAGACAAGTTTTTACAAAAAAAATATTCTAAAAAAAGAGAAAAGAATCTCAAATTTTGTGCTATGAAAACTCCCCAAGAGCACACACACTGTCTCTCTTTATCTACATTAAAATATGGAAAGAATGTGCAAATGAGGAGATGGATCCATGCGAAATTTTTTCCCTTGTTCCTCCTTTAAAAACTTTGACACCTTTCCATTTCTCGTGGATATTTCTCTTCAACGAAAAGACACACAAAGAGAAAGGGAGGAAAGAGACAAGGGAGAAAGTTGTCCATTTAATTTGTGAGATTTCTTTTACTTTTCTCCGTGTATAAAATCAAGAGAGAAACCCCTTCTCTCTCTCTCTCTCTGCTCTACGGGGATTGACATGACATTTGACAATTAAAGGATCGGTGTGTTGGTGTGTGGCAGTGATGGTGGCCTACATTTTGTATGTGGTGTGGTGTGTAGGATTCGTTGAGTTTGGGTGACGGTGACTATGGCAGAGGAGGAGGAAAGAGGAGAGAGAATAATTGGGGATGCCAACGGAGTGGATGGGAATTGTTTGTCAAGAGTCCGAGACACTGGATACGGAGGAACAAGCTGTAATGGCACATGATGGCTTGAAGGTCCTTTAACCAGCGTTCCAGACTTTCCAGCCAGGAGAACAGAACAGACGAGTTGAGATTTGAAGGGAAGAGTTGGAGCAGAAAATGAGGGAAGGGAAGGGAACAAAGCATCTTATTAGCACCCCGCCATTCATTTCCTCCGATGGAAGCCACTTTTCTTCTTCCCATCTTCATCTCTCTCTCTCTCCATCTTTCTCCGCCTCTCTTCCTTCTCCAGAGTCTCTCCAGGTTGTTTGTGTGTGTGAGAAGAAACGTGTGTCTAGGACAATTCTCCACAATATCACAATTCTCATAGACTGAAATGGAAGGAGAAAGCTAGGTAGTAGAATTGTATTCAAATTTTTGTATGTCTGATCCAATTTTTCATGTCATTCAAATCTTGACCATGTAAAGATGTGTGATACACCGTTTTAAGTTGTATCATCCCAGAAAGATGAGAGAAGAGAGAGTCAGTTCAAAAGACAAGGGTTGGAGGGTGATGGTTAATGTGGAAAAAAATAAAATTGTATATTTACACTTTTTCCAGTTTGTGGTGATTAATCAAAAAGAAGAAAAAATTGAGGAGAGGGGGTTACTCAATGGATCTCTATTGGAAGGATGAGGAGAGGGAGTGTGACAAGGAAGAGGGGGAAAGAAGTGGAAGGGAGGATTGGTTAGGAACGAAGGGGAAAAGAGGAGAAGAAGTTGCGGTAGATTAAAAGGAGGCTGCTTTTGGCGGGGGAACTGATGAGAGTGTCAATCTAAGAGACAGGACCCATTTCTAAACCACCTTCCCCAACAACACCAACATGAAACAGATGAGCAGACAAGGAAGAACAGGGAAGAAGAAAGGCAGTTGCAGTAGAAGAGAGCGAGTGTGAGTGCAACTTCTTCCCCGTCCCCTCCCATGTTATTACAAAATCCAAGGCCTTTGAGATCCTCTTTAACTTTGTATTTTTCACAGGAAAGTCTACTGAAGGAAAGCACACACATACACATACACTGATGAGCTTAAAATGCAATCCACTTTTCTACCTAGTACTTGTGTAGTTTTGTATGCAATTTTGTACCATATAGAAATTATGACTGCAGCCGGAAATGAGGAAAATATCAAGGATCCGGAGGGAAATTGGTTCAATTTTTCTAAAAATTAATATTCCTTAAATTCCATTCGTCTTCTGTACGAAAATTAACTGGACAGATTGGTACAATTAATTTGCCTTTCAAAAAACTTTTAACGTGTGTGCACAACTAAAAGTACAAACTGGCAATCAGAACGTATAGTGCTTAGATATTTTTTTTAGATAATTAATTAGATTTTTAATGCAATCGCAAATTTTACACAAAAATTCTTTGTCAAATTTTAAATATTTATCATCGTTTCACATGAAATCTGCCTGAATGTTTTGTACTATTTAGTACTATTAATATACTATTTATGCAAATAAGAATTGGCTTTTCACTTTCACCGGGTGACAATTGATTTCCGATTAATAGTGTGGCCCACGTGGAGCGTAACAAGTTTTGACGGTATGAAGACACGAGTCGGATTTGTAGGAGTAAATGCGTGTGTGGAAATTTGTGGATATTTATGAGGTTACTTTGATACTTTGGCGTACACTTTGGTATTGGTTGAGGGTGCAGCTGGTTGAGGTCTTTCGATGGTGTGTGTGTGCGTGTGTGTTAGTTGAGTGTAATGAGAAATGGGGGAAGGAAGAAGGAGAGCAGAAGAGTCAAGTAGGAACTATTTTGGTGTGACAGGAGGGAGAAGACAAGTTGGAGCATCTCATTCTTTGGGCCGTGTTGGATACATAGAGTGTATGTCTGTGTGTGTGTGGTGACACCCGGAGTTCTCCTCTATTTTTGCACACACACAGTCATCTATAGATATATACGGGGGAGGGGGAAGGGAAAGAACAAGTTGGATTGCCGATAGTACTTGACTCTGTAGGGTGGAGGACAGGCAGCAAATAAATCAAGTGTCACTTTCGTCAGAGTGGTTAGGAGAAGCGTCCGTCGTCGTCTCCTTCCTTCTTTCTTCCCCTTCTCCTCCACCTCCTCCTCCTCCTTTTTTTACTTTACAAATCGACTCCAGAATATATGGCCATGGTTTTTGTCCTCCTCCGAACCCAACACACACACACACTGTAGCTCATCACCTTATTGAGCATCCTCCTCCTGGAAACTCTCTATTCTCCTGTGGGCTGTCAAGGCTAATGGCACATGTGGAGCAATTAAAATTTCCAATAATTAACTATTTTTTTTGGTTACTAAAGAATAATTTACAGGTATTGTTTATATTGTTTATCTGACGCGACTCATTTAATTTCAAATCAATTTAGACGTCAACTTTTACTCTGTTCACATTCCTGTCTCATTTGATGCGTGCATTGCACAGAGAGAGAAAGTGATTTTTTGTGAAACTCAAAAGCCACGGAAGGAGTGTGGAAAATTTTGGAAATTTTAAATGGAGGGTGGCAAGGGAAAAAATATTTGAAAATAGTGGTCCGTTGGTCTAATTTGGAACGGTGTTAGTTCTCCGTTGTTGTCTATTAGATTTTTAATGGGGAAAGTGAGAGTGAGGAAGAGGTCATAAAAATTCCAGTGTCATTGGGTGACTTATGAATGCATCTAAGTGGGTAATTTAAAAGAAAATATAAGAATGTCCATAATAGGGTCTTCCTCCATTCTCCGCTTTCTCTCTCTCTATTCTGAGAGACAAAGGACTCGGACTTTTTATATATTATCCCATGAACCCTCTCATTATTTATGTCTGAGAGTCTCTGAATCCATTCGGTCTTTTTCTAAATTTCTAATTTTAATTCCTTCCTACTCCCCTTCCGTAGTCAATCTCATTCATCGATTGCAATTAGTGGAGGGAAATGGATGTTTGACAAAGATTAATTTTTTTTTGGTCTATCTAAAGATAACTTGAAAATGAGAGAGAGAAAGATTGAGAGCTGAGTATAATTTAATATGGTTTATGTTCCATTACTTACTCTTCCTGTCAAACTGTGACTGCGTGTGTAAAGTGTACACAATTGAGATTTATTTTCTCCATTTTTTTCAAGATTGACTTTAAACAGTTTTTTTTAAAAAAAAAAATGTTGCTGCCGAAACCCATTATTTTTTAAAAAAAGGAATTGGTTCAAAATTGAAAACCTTTTGTCTTCAAATTTAAAATCCGTTTATACCCAAGTCACGTTTGTCAAAACGAGAAATGACAATCAAAGTTTGTGGCTATACTTGTACGCGAGTCTGAATTGAAATATAGATTTGCAATTCTGTCTTGTGTTGAATTTTCTTCCTTTTATGCCTGTTTCTCCTTATATACACAAAATGTGAAATTGTGATTGAAAAACTTGTTGAAGGGCTCAACACAGTTTGTGTACTCCGAATGGATTATGAAATCACCTCACCAGGTAGTCCATAATTCACATAATATAGGGCTTCTCTCTCTCTCCCTCTCTCCATTTGACAGTACGTATGGCAACCCACACTTTTTCCCTAGCCGAGTTGGTGTGACGTAATAATTATGTGTCAAAGGTGAAGAGGATGAGGTAGTGCAAGTATACAATTAAGTCATGTCAGGAACAAAAGGTTAGATTCTCCAATATTCAAAGAGAAACGTCAAGAGGGATAGAAGGAGGAGAGACAACAGACAAGAAGGCAACAACAACAGGGTCTGTTCATCAGACTGTGTCAGTTAACTGTTGACTCTGTCTCTCTCTCTCTCTTTGTTGACATGCAAAGTCCCTTTTATGGCTAAAAACAATCAAATGGACTCTCTTTTACAAACATTACACACACAAGTGCAAGCACAATTGCATTTTAGCTTCTGGAAAACTCCTCTGGAGAATTTTCCCTTTTTCAAATGTAAATTTTCTCTCCGTCCTCTCTGTAAACAAAAATTTTCCATCACAAATTTCAGGATTTACTATTAAAACTCACCTTTTCCTCCATTTTTTGGACATCCCAACACTTTAATTTCCATCTCCTTCAATTGTTGTCATGTTGTATAATCATGTTCTTGTATTATGTAATTCAAAAGTGTGTACAAGATGAAGAGATGATGCCGTTTACTCAGTTGATAGTTTAATTGCACCATTCTCTCTCTCTCTCTCTCTACAATTTGGACACTTTATTTGTTCTGCGAGCATACTTCTAGTTAAAAATTTTGACTACACCCTTCCACCTCCATCCATCTCTCTTGACTCCACTTCTCTCTCTCTCAAGTCAAAAAAGAAGACGTTGTGTATGTGTGTGTTGTCATTCAAGCTGTCAGACTCTCATGGCGGCTTTTTTTCCATCTTCATCTCTCACCCTCTCCCTCTCTCTCTCATTGAATTCAACTTGTCATTTCTTGTTGAGCACAAGTCAATTGAAGCTTTTGTTGTATTCGGATTTTCTCTCCAATTTTTTCTCCATTCCCGTCTCTCTCCCCTCTCCTCTCTCTACCTACACACTTCAACGTCAATCCACTTGTGAATTTCTCTCTGTGTTTGGATGAGAAAGAAAATTGAATTTTCATCAGTCTAAGCTTCTCCCCACAAACACACACATACATAACACACGATTGTGATTGTACATGTGTAAGAAAAAACTCAGCTGCTGCTGATTCCTCTGTGGGCTCAATTGATCTGAATGTGAAGCAATAATTCCTTTTCATGATTTTCATTCAGTGTGTGAGTATTCTCTCGATGTGTGTGCGTGTGTGGATGTGTGTGTATGTCTCTGCATGAATTGACAGCTGCTCTCATTTCCCTCTCATCTCTGATGACATGAGAAAATTTATTTTGTTGAACCGAGTCAACTCAACGGTTTGTCACTTCTCAAGGTTTTCCATCACATCTCATCATCCTTCACGTTCACACACACACACAACGAGAAAATTGTATGCTTTATTTTAAAATGGATTTTAATCTTCGTGGAAGAATCCTGTGCTTTAAATTATTTGAAAATTCATTTTAAAGATTTTCAGTTCTTACAATTTTTATTCATAATTTTACTTTGCTTTCATTTTTCCTCTTCTTCAATACAGATCGTACTAAAATTGGAGAATCCTGACAGATTTGCGCGCTTAAATTGTCAGACACTCCATACGAAAGTCAGATCCTGAAAAAGATTCCTTAAAAAAATATATTGCGCACAAATTAAAAAGCCTCATTTGTATTTTTTTGATAATCCACTTTTTGACTACTCTTGATTTGACAGGAAGTGCGGAGGAGAGAGACATTGATCCTTTGGACAGGTGGATTAGAGTTGACGCTCTCTCTCTCTCTCTCTCTCGTTTAATTTAAATGTTGACAAAAGAGGAGGAGGGGTGAGTGAAGAAATGTGGGTTGTCAAGTCTGAAATTATCAAGGTTGATGAATCCTTACATCAAATCAAGGAGCAGCTCAGCTCCATGTATGCCTGACGCCCATCCTTCTCTTCTCTTCTGCTCTCCCTCTTAGGAAGAAATGGGAGAAAAAATGAAGAGTCAAAGTCAGAAGGAATCAACCTAAACTGACTTTTTAGGGCGAGTAATCAATCATCATTAACTATTCTAATGCCATGAGCTTTTTTCCAGCCTGTTTTCCACACACACACACTCTATATTTCCGTAAAAACTGAAAACTCTCCTACATTTTGCTTTGATGAACTCTCTCTCTCTCCTTCGCTTTCCTTCATATGGCAATCAGTCAGTCTCTGACAAATAATTTTTAATTAAGTGCCAACCAAAAAAACAGACTCATTTTCTTTCCCCTCCTCTTCCACACACTCACACTCTCCAGACACACACACTATAGGACAAGCCTCTTAGAAGTCAGGTTTGAAAATGCTGAGCACACTAAACTCATTCGTGAAAATAGGAATTAAAATTGGGATGAACAGAGGGCAGAGGCGGGAAATACGCTCCACACACACACACACACACACACACACATAAGAGGGAGAAGACAAGAGAAAGAAGAGGGAAAGAGGCTGATGTAGCTGTCGATGTGGAATGTCAAGTTTTTTTGACTGAATTTGAAACGTTTAAACGATGAACTTTGACAGGCAAGCTGACAGACAGTCAGAAACACAAGAGAGAGAGAAGGAAGTTGAAGGGAGTAAAGAAAAGTAGAGAAAGAAAAAAATGAAAAGTACACACACACACACACACGCAGTAAGTGTGTAGTAGCAATGAAAGGGTATCAGTTGACTAGCCACAGGAAAGACATGGGATATACGAGTCAGACAAGATGAAGTACAAAATTTGAGGTCACGTGATCATCCAACTGCTTGACGTGGCCAGACAGACAAGACAGGACGAGGCATCTCATGACCATGGCATGTCAGACAAACTGACTTTAACTACTTCCCCACAATTTCCTACCATGGTTTAGTTGAGAAGACGGTAGTTGTGTGTGTGTCTGTGATGGCGGGTGAAAAGGAGAATGGACATGTAATGCAGGCAGAGGCAGAGAAAACCCGCTGGAATACTGCTGCGGCCGCCAACTGGCGTCTCATTTTATCTCTTCATTTGTGTTTGTGCTTCTGGTTCCTTTACATTAAGACTACAATTTTCTATTGATTTCTGACTGGTTGGTGGTGTGGGCGTAGAGGCGGAGATTGGAGGGTGTGTGTGTGTGTGTCGTGGAATAAAAATAATTGCGAGTCTTCCTCTCTCTCTCCAGTTTAGGCATGTTGGGTTAGGTTGAAGGTGTCTGAAAATTTAGGAGGATGTCCCGGGGTGACCCACAACAGATAATTCACCCCAAGAATCTGTTTCCTTTCTTTCCTCTTCTTCTTCCTTGCTTTCTGGAAGACTGGAATCTCCTCACTCTCATCACCAACACACACACGCTGTCTTGTGTGTGTTGGGACGGGGAGGAAAAGCGCAATGCTTTCTTTTAACATTTTTCCCTTTCCTTTTTTCCCAGACTCGTCGTGTCTTTCTGTGTGTGTGTGTGTGTGGAGGGGATGGAGATGAAGGGAGGGAAATGTGTAATGGACTAGATCCAAGACGCCGGGGCAAGGGATGGGAAGAGGAGGCCATAAAAACATGGGCGACGACAAGGACAAGCAAAAAGAGAGAGAAAGGAATTGAGTTTTATGCAAATTTCTTTTCTTGATAAAATTATGCAATGTGACAATCACAATGGTGTGTGTGTGTGTGGAGGGAAGAAGAGGGCACGAGATGGGCCAATTCCTTTTGTCCTGACCATTTTTTTTGAAAATCACAAATAAAATTCAACTGCCAGAGCAGAGCATTGCTCGTAAGATGCTTCCTTCACTTTTTCTCACAATGCTTTCCCGGGTTTTTATAAATGGCACAAATTCCACACACACACATATGGGAATGTGGAGGAGGACGAGAGGGAGAGAAGAAAGAAGATCTAGGTAGACCATGGTTGGTCTGTGGAAGACTAAGAGAGACAGAATGGAGAGAGAGTGGGGTAGAAAGTGGCTGAAAAATGGACGATTTATCATTGTGGCTGGGTGTGTGTGTGAGAGTGTGAGATAGAGTGACTGTCAAACCAGACCCCTGGAAAATGTTCCTCCGACACAAGCAAATATTTCTCTCGTTTGGCCTCTCCTCTCACACCATCCTCTCTCTTTCACTATCACTCTCACCATTCCGAGAGAGAGGGAGAGAGAGTATGTGTATCTCGGGATTCCCTTATGTACTCCCACTCACACACACACGTGTGTGTATACCAACCCCTTATACAACGTATAAGTATTTGAACCGACATCACAAATCACAATACAATCTCCAAACTGCCTCCTTGCTACACTTGTAAAAGGGGAATAGAGCTAATACGTGAGATAGGCCACACCACTACTCAACTCTTCTTGTCACTCCCATTCCTTTTCCTCCCTCCTCCTTCCCCACTAACTTTCAACGTTTTGTACGGAGCTTAATATTTTATCCTCCTCATCCTCATTGTTGGGCAATGGATAACCTCTATATGTCTATTTTTTCCATGTTCTATCTGTACAAACACCATTCCATCATGAAAATCCTTCCACATTTTTGGCAACAATTTACCAAAGAGACTAATGGCTTTAGAAATTAGGGAATAGAATTAATTAATTTTTTGAAATATTAAACTAGATTTTTCGATAAACAGTAACTAACTCTGACTTCATAAATCATTTCATTTTCTCTCTATTGACCTCCAGTTTTAAGTGGAAATTACAAGTACACTTTTCGGCAGTGTTAGGCAAAAGGATTTGTGGATGAACATTGGACATGGCTAAAACAAAAAAATTGAGAGGAGATCTTGGAAGATTGGAGGGATATGAGAAATGAGTTGGGCATGTAATTGTTGTCGGAGATGAAGAAGAAGTGAGGAGGAGGAAAGAGGAAGAGTCATAAAAGTGGAGATCAATTTATTTGGAGTGGTGGGGGGTGCACTGCAATTCGTCAGGTAATTTATCTCTGCTCCTATATCCGTCCATTTCCTCAACTCCTTCCCTCAACTCTCCACTCACTCAATCTCAGCTGCTCACTCCCTCCAGACACACATAAACGAAACACTCCACACACACGTTCACAATAATATGAAGGAAATGGACATGACCACTATTTATCATACACAATTTGGACTCCAAGTTCTGGACATATTTGCATTTCTGGTCAATTTTTTGAACAATCATTTCGAGAATACGTTTCTTTGAATTTTTTTAAAGTCTACGAAATTCCAACATCCTCAAAATTCAAAAGAGCTTGCTTATTTCATTCTTACTGATGAATATTCCTCGTCATTTCTTCCGTAATTAGTAATACCCTGTAATCTCGACTTTTTCGGAGTGTGTCTCCACGATGGAGATTCGAAAGGCCACTTCGGTTTGCCTAGGTGAGGATTTTGTAGACAATTTCGGATACGCTGTGGCTGTTGCTGGGGAATGAGATACCCCATGCAGCTCTCTCCGCCATGCACGTTGGATGTGAGTCTGCTAAAAGAACCCCTGGAGCGTTTATGTATCCTTTATTTATGTAGGTATACATATTCTCCCGCACTATACTTATACATTGAAGAGAGGGGAGAGAGTCTCTGAACTGAACCCTCAATCCCGACTCTCTCTCTCCATCCCGCATCATCAACTCTGTCAAACCAACTCAAGTCAGTCTTCCTCCTGCCCCTGCTTTCAACAAAAACCTCAGCTCTTCATCCTCATTTCCAGTTTTGAAACCATGTGCTCGAAATTAGGCTCTATTAGCACTCCAAATGCTTTTCTTCCACTCCATTGCACCCACACAGCCAATATCCAACTCCATGTGAGCCCCTCACATCTATATTACACTACACACACACACACACATCCACTACTCCCTGTATAATTTCCCCACACTCTCGCCCTTGTCAATCTTCCATCCCTTCACACACACACACACACACACAAGCGACAGTGAAGGGAAGTAGCAGTGGTGTGTCTGTGTCAATTTGCCTATGGCAATTTAATGGACGTTGACATTCATATTATTTCTATTTAATTGTCTCATTTTCTCCCACACCCACCTAAACACACAAAGGGAAAATCCGGCGTCAGGGGCAAGGAACCCTTGAAGGACACGTACTAGACACAAAAATGAAAATTTTTTAAATGCTTTCTTTGTACTCCTTTGTTTTATGGCAAAGTCTCTTTTTTGTACAAAATATTTACTTTTGAGATCCATCTTTGGAATCGCGAGTAGGTCAAAAAATTCAATTGTGACACATTTCAAAATGAACTTAATAAATGATCATGCTGCAATAAATAGTTTTCAATCAAACCTGAGAATAGAGCATTAGAAAATAACTATTATGACAAAAGATTGATTGGTATTCAATTTAGGTAATAACAGGGCATCTCAGGATAGTTTCAAGTTAATGGAAGGACCCTCATAAATTCAATAAACTTAACTCGACATTTTCCCCTCAGCCTCCCAGTTCCATTCCAATCCAGTGTAAGAAATTCTTGGAGTGAAATTTAAAAATTGTAAATCAGATCAAATGCGGTAATTTATTATTGCCATCATTTCCATCTGAAACTTTCCATTTCCCCTCATTTTCCGGGTGACGTGTCCACTTAGTCTTTTTGAATCAAGTACCTCCCATAAAAGCAACACAACTTAAAAATAATTTTGATAATGTCTAGACAGTCTAGTACGGTGGAGGAAAGACACACACATAGTCAAAAGAACACACAGAGCTACGTTTGTGTGACGAAAATAAAAAAGAGGGACATGCCCACCCGTCCATATCGAACACACATTGAAACGCCACTGAGATTGAATGGCTCAGCCCCAGTAGCTGATTGATTTGTTGACAGACTGGAGTTAATTGAGATAGTCTGTCCAGTCTTCCCTCCTTGTCACTCACGAACCAACAGACACACAAAATCCGATGGGATAGAGCGAGAGCATACATAATTTCTTATTTTATCTCCTCAGACTGACAATCCTGCCCACTCTCTCTCTCTCACTTGATAGGATAGTCCATCCTGCATCCTCGTCCCTTGAAAAAGAGTCTGTCTCCAATATTTACAATTATTATTATTATTCCCCTCTCCAAATCCCAAATGGACTGACTGTAAATCCTCAACCTTTCATAACAACGCAAACACTCCATTATAAAAGCAGTGGAAAACTTGAAGAGAGAGAGACCAATGGAGGATGACTTCCATAAAATTGAAAAATAAAGTAGATTTATAGTGTGTACAGTCATTTGACTTGATGCCACGAGAAATGTGGAAGAATAGGACGACGATGATGATGATGAAGAAAAAGTCTTCTTACATTTTTGAAGGTGGGTTAACCTAACGGAGGCAATAATTTCCCTGTCAAGCAAGCGAAAACGCATGTATATTTCTTAAGATGAGAAAAAGGGAATCCAGGAAGAGTAGAGAAGAGGAGAGAGGAGGAGAGGAAAGACAAGGTTCATCTTGGTTGCTGTAAATTCTCCTTGTAAAACTCTATTTATTGGAACAGTCAAAGAGACAGGGAGAAGAGAGGGGGGAAAAAGTGCTGGTCGTCATCGTGTGAGTATGTGTCAAATCATCCTTCCTTTCTATTCCATTCTATTGCTCGTCACTCACCATCACCCTCACAACAGTCAGAAAAGGACGGGAAGAGAGAGAGAGAAAGAAAGTCTTGGGAGATTTTCTTGGCATCAACAAAAGGGATTTTCCAAACTGCTCTCTCACACTGTGAACGATGGATGTTGCGTTGGGGCGGCCAGGTTTTTTTTGGTGGGTGGTCGTCCTAAATCCTCATTCTTTTTTCCTCTCTCTCTTTCTCTCTACGAACACACACACACACACAAAATGAGCTCTAAACTGTCGTCAAAGGGCAAGTCACTTGTTCCAAACACATGAACACAGATTCCTTTCTGTCCATACAATTTAAGACGATCATAAATTATTTTCCCCATCCAATCCCACACCTCCTCTTTCTCTATCTCTCCCTCCCTGCTTACCCCCCATCAGTCCTCAGTCTCCCATCTCCTCTATTCTCTTTCTCATTCTCATTTAGATCCTTCACAATCAAAAAATCAAAGATAATTTCCAAAAAGTCGCTGGAGTAAAGTCTCCGGCTGGGGATATTGTCAAGTCAAGGGAGAAAATGCACAAAGCCTCAGCTGGGGATTAAAACAATGCGCAGATTGTACTAGTAAAGATTTTTTGGAAATATTCCGTTCAATTCTCTTTGACATAATCGGTGTAAAAAGATCGTCAAAATTTGTTCGGATTTTGTCAACTTTTTCGGAGGGATGAGAGTCAAAATAAATAGTGGCTGACATTTTTTTCCCTTCCACTCCCCTCAACACCCCACCCTCCCCGTTTCGGGAGTGAGAAGGGACAAAAGGGAAGTTGATAGAAAATGTGGAGGAAGTAATTTTTCACTCGAGTCATTGTCAACATGGTTAGTTCGCCTTCATTCTTATGTTATCATTGTGTGTGTGTGTGTGTGAGTGTGTGGGGCTTTTCTCTGTGATTCCGAGGTCTCCTCCACTCATCGTTCTCATTGTCCCTTCTCTATCTCAAGTTAGAGTCGAGTTTTCTTGTCTCTTTGTCTGCCCCATTGACTTCACCTCCTCGATTCCTCATCATTCATTATCCCCGCAGTCTCTCTCTTTCTCTCTCTCTGTATTTTACTACTACAAACAACACCATCACTCTTCCTCTGGCAGAGTCTGCCCAAAAAGTGATCTATACAATGGATTTTGTGTTTGCTGGCGAAAACTCCATGACTCTTACTTCCTCTCCTGGCAACCCCAATCTCAGTCCACACTCACACACTCTTTCCCTCTTCCACAAACCATTGTCAGCCATGACTCTCAACTCATTTCTCAAAGTTTTTCTTTTTCAATGGACTCTCTTATACTCTCCCCCATCCCTGTGTGCCTGCGTGTGTGTGTGTCTTTTTCTCAACCGGCCACAAACGACATTTTCCACGAATTATTTCCCCAACAGTCAATTCTCCATTCAAACCCTCCTCCACTCAGACACACTAGACGAAGAGGAGGGGAAGAAGGGACCATAAATTTCATTTCTTTCTACTGCCAATCAATAAACTTCTGTGCACAAAAGTGCGTGTGTGTATGTAGGGACGGGGTGTGGAAATTAAAAAATTTCGATTCTAATTTACCCTTCCATTCGCCAAGATGAAGACTTTTGAGTACACTCCATGTGGGGGGAAGAAGTCTTTCTTTTTTGTTTTTAATATTTATGTCCCCAAAATGTCAGAGAGTGTCAGTGTCGTGCGGGTTCATGTCCATCATTCCATGGTCGGCGGAGGTTATGTTAAAAGTGGGGCTATAGAGATATAAATTTTTGCAAATAAAATTTATGAACGTCTACTGTTTACGACCCTTTGAATTTTCTGAACAGGAAAGATAGGGAAAAGAAGGAGGAGGATGGATGAGGAAGGGAGAGAAAAAAATGTAAATGAAATTTATGTGGCATGGAAAGAGTTCACAGCATGTCATTATAAAATGTTGGATGTTGTGTGGAGGACAAGGGAGGAAAAAAAGAGTAGCGGCTCTCATTGTGCTGTCAGAGGAAAAGTGTTTTAAATGTTTTAAATCGCATCCCTCAGCCCAGGATTCTAAATGAATGCCATGGACTGTCTCTGTCTTTCCCTCTCTCAATGTGGCTTGACCATGAGCTTGAGCGTGTTACATGGAGAGAGAGCCGTATAAAAGAGCCGCCAGTCTCTCTCTCTCTCTCTCTTCTGCCGTCACTTGACCTGTGGAGTACAATCAAGTGCTTACGGGGGAATGATCTCTGTCATGACACATGTGTGTGTGTGGATATGTTGAGGGCAGAGAGACAAAGCGTGCGCTGTGCACTGAGATACGGAGGTGCACGAGGGGAAAGACAAGTAGAGAAACTGGATGACCAAACAAGAAGAGCATCTCAGTTGTAATAGCAAAGGAGAGGAAGAAGAGGAGGAGGAGAGGCAAAGGTCTAGCCCTCCAGGAACTGATGCAAGGAAATGAAGAACAAGTTGAGCAATAATTCTTTCTGGTGAGCAGCGGGAGTTCCACATTTTCCATTTTTTTCCTCCTCCTTCTCTCCTCTCTCTCTCTTTAGGCCCGTCAGAACCTGTGGAATACAATCATCATCTACTTGGCCTACATACAAGTAGGTACATAACAAACACACACCGACACACACACACACAAGACGAGACAAGACAAAATCGCACCCCCATGGCTAATTTTGGCTTCCATCTGCTCCAACGTCAAAATTCAGAAACTTTGAAAAAGTAAAGTGTATAAATTTTCACACACGTACACACACACACACAACCTCGTTAATTTTTACTGTTCTCTTCTCGTTGAAAGGAAATAGTTTTGTAAATTAGACGATGAAAATGTGATAAACTTTTATTTAAACAAAATTATTGAATTGTATCTAGACTACTGTAATAAAAACCAGCGATCGTAAACTTGTATATTTTCATGCTAAATACTAAAATAGTTAAAAAGAATATATATTTAGCTTAGAATTTACCCACATTCACGTTTTTAAAATTTTTGACACTGAAACAAATGAAGGAGACAGGAGCCTTCATTATTTTGGAAGGAAGGAAGAAGGGGTCAAGGGGCTGTGACAAGTGAGTGTAAAATTACTAGATTACATTTTTTCCACTCCCGTGTCAAAATTTCTGTTAATGGAATGAGATGAAGGGAGATGAGGATAGAGAATAGAAAATTACATGCTAAAAGCTTAAGTGTATATACAAGAAAGAGAGAGAGAGAGTGAGTGGGGGTGGATGCTGGTGTCTGTCAGTTTGGTGGTGGTTTTATTATTAATTTGTTCCGTTCTACCTGTGTGTCTGTCTGAGAGAGACAGGGAGAGAGAGAGGGAGTGAGAGGAGGGACTCTCAAGAGGAGATTTCCGCTGTAGACTTTTACACTCGGAGACGGAGAGACTCAGAGGGTCGGGAGTGAGTGATGGGTGCTTTTAAAAGTCTTATGAAAAATGGAATGGAGGGTGAGACGACGTGAAAAGTGTTTGAGGGAAAAAAGGAAAGAAGCAGAAGGGAGAAAAAAAACTTTGCCATATTTTCCCTTCCATCAAGACTCAAGACGAAGGAGTCGAGAAAGGGAGTAGGAAGGAGGGAGAGAGAGAATAAATGAGAGAGGGATAACATTATCGGAGGACGTCTGTGGAGATTAAAGTCTCCCTTTCAAAAGCCGATCATTTGAAAAGGGAGGGAGGGAGAGACGTGTGTGCTTTGGTGTGTGAGTGTGTGTGTGTGTCTGTGTGAGAGGCATGGATTGATGATGATGGCAAATGTCATGCAGTGCATTTTGAATAGGTGGCAATGGGATCCTCCTATTAAATCATGTTCTCTCTTTCTTTCTCTTTTCATTTCATCCAGAAAATACAGTATGTAGTATGTGTGTGTGGATATTTTCCACACAGACACACATATCCAAGCTTGGCACATCCCGTTTCATTTTTCATATTATTCAATTTTTATATTGAAGACTATCAGTCTTATTTTCCTCAATATTTCTCTCTCTCACTCTCTCAGTCTGAATAATATGCAGAGAGAAAAGTTGGACGGATGAAAGGTAGTGTAATAAATTGACACAAGCATGTGTAACACAGGCACTACACAGGCAGACACCTATCCTGGATAATGTAAGGCAAACACAGAGACACACATCCACACACAAAGACTGGTAAATGGTCAATGGACCAGTACACTCCGAGTTGAGAAAAGGACCACAAAAGACATCGATTAGTGAACTCTGGGCGTATGTGTATAGGATATGCTGACCATATTATGCAAGAATATAGATTGTATGTTAGGTTTGATGGTTGTTAGTCCATCGTTAGTTGGTTGGGACAAGAAGGTATGCTGTGTGTTGATGTATGGCTCGTATATTTGTGGAGATTGTATAATGAATGCATTGGAATGACAGCACTTGAAAGTCGCTCTCTCTTTTCTTTTCTCCTCTCTCTGAGTTGTTCCATTGTGCCTGTGTGTGTGTAATTATTGTCCAGAGCTGTCTATCTGTCTCTGTCTCTCTCAACTAAACTTGTCAGGATGATAGAAGATAGAAAGGAAGGGAAGAATAGGAGAGGGAGAATAATAACATGTAACGTACAATTATTAGAAGTCTCAACTTCATGGACAGACATGTGTGTGTGTGCTGGTGTGTGTGTATGTAGGATTCGTATAATAAGAGATTTTTGTAGAGAAGGAAAAAGCGGTGGCCTTTCCACTCCATGGGGGCTCCACTCTTTAAAAACAGTCCATGGCAGTGGAACATCGTAAATTACTCCCGATCCTCCTCCATTATTCTTCATACCCTTATTCATAGTCATCCATATTGTGTGTGTGTGGAGAGAGAGAGAGGAGTGCAAATTCTCAAAAAAATATTCCTCAAATACCCACATGAAACATGGAGGAAATATTCTAACCCCTTCAACAACATTTTCTAGTGTGAATTCCTTGTGGATGTTTGTGTATTAATTTAATATTTTTAGTTTAATTGCATACCATTAGGTTAAGGTGGAAGTTGTTGTTGTAAATACAGACTATTCGTGTATGTACAGTCACTAGTATTTTTGGGTGGGTGTGGGGGGATGAACAGGGATTAAACAACCTGGAGGCACCCTTAAGTGAGGGGGAGCCAAAAACCTGACAGCTTTTTTCCTTTTGAACTCAGGATGAGGAGAGAGTGTGGAAATCTTCTTTGAAGAAAGCTGAAAAGGAACTTGAACCCCCTGCCAGCTCCAGATTAAAGTTTTCTTTTCATTCCCCCTCTCCCTTCCTCTCTTAGTCCTCCGTGTGATTGACTGACTTGCATCCTCATCTATTCATCCATTTCATAGTCAAATAGAAAATACAAAAACCAAACACACATACACACATCTCTGACAGTCCGACTTATTTCTCCCCTCAAAATCTTCTATTCCAATTTGAATGGGGGAGTCAATCAAAACTTTTTTTATTTGTCCCCCATTATGTTTCTCACATCGAAGGTACAATACATTTTACTTTATTTTGTGATCGTAAATTTAAAGGTGGATTACCCGTGTACATGTTTAAATGTGATTCTACAGTAGGACTAAAATACGGGAGAATCTGTCTCCATATTTCAATCCGTTTTTTTGAAAGGGGAAAAATTTTTTAGGGGAAGAATCGGGATTTTTGTGTGGAAAACCTTTCTTTGCCCGAGTCAAACGATGGAGAAAAAGTTTCATTCAAGGAAATCATGCTATTAAATGAGCGTGGCCAAAGTTGGTGACGATGGCAAGTCAACATTTTGAAGGGTGGGTCATTAGTCATAGTCTCTCTCTCTTCCCCTCTCCCCCTCCCTCCCCTGTTGTGTTGGGTGTGTGTGTTCCCCTCTCTCACACGTTACATCTACATGTCAAGCAGCAGTCTCCATCACACACACACACATCACACTGTGTGCACTTTGTGTCAGATTGGATTGGAGTAGGAAGCAATAACTCTGCTCATTTCTTTATTTAATTTTCTTTTTTTTTATCATAATAGAAAAAAACTGTTCATAATTTATTACCACAGTCCCCTCTCTCCATACATTACATGCGACTCTTGTTCTCTTCCTTCCTTCGCTCGGGATGAAATGAAGTATTTTATTATAACAACATAATATATTGACATTTTAAATTTTCACTGACACCCCATGGCAAAAGGGAGTCTTGTGGAGAGAGAGAGAGGAAGAGGGTGAAAGAAACACACACACACACACATAGTATAAAGGACTCGGGGAACAGGAGGAGGATGGAGGAGAATAGAGAATCATCATCATCGTCATTCGTGTTTGGTGAGCTTATTAGCCCCATGTACATTTATTGTGTCAGAGAGAGAGAGAGGAAAAAAATCAAAATGGCCTGTCTTCCTCTGTGTGTGTGTCACTTGATGGTGTTTTTGTATATTGTCCTTTTTGTTATAGTCTTGGTGGTACTGAGGGAGAATGGATATAATATCCACGTTAGCCATAATTCTACACACACACACACACTGGGGAAAGGTAGACAAGGATTTGAATTACGAGCGGAAGGAATGAGGCAAAGCTCAAGTTTTTGTGTCTCTCTCCCCGTGTGTCCCTCTCTTTCTCTTTCGCTCTCTGTGTGTGTGACTCAATGGGCTGATTACGTAGCGTTGGCTAAAGCGGGTGTCAAGCATCCGAGCAATTTATGACGGTCCACCACTATATCACCTTTTTTCCAGGGCCCGAAGAATAGGGACGAAGTACAGAAGGAGGGGACTCGCTGCTTGCTTGTTGGAGGGAGTAAGAGAGAGAGAGGAATAGAGGGTTGTCCCATTGTCCGTGTGTCGGTGGTGGTGGTTGTACATACAAAAATATAAAATGAACGGCCCATTCACCCCATACAATGGAACTCACCCGACACAATGTGGATAATTCCCATTACAAGGTAAACACGGCAGGACATGGACATGGAGGGTGAGACCTGGTCTCTCTCTCTCTATCCTTCTCTCGTCATCCTCATCATCCTCCTCCCTTCCTTCCAACTAAATATAAGTATCTACAACCAAAGCTCCCTACTCCAGTCCCTGTGTGTGTGTGTGGACTGGGTACTTCTTCTATTAGCTGCTCGTCTTCATCATCACCATCCCTAGACACCATTACATGATCTGACCCTTTTTGACAATCCCTCACTTGACATGTCCTCTCCCTACAGAGGGCCAATAGCCCTCTGTATTTGTACAGAAATTATATATCATGATTACGAGGGTCAATGTAGTTTGTACTTTATTCTCTACACACACACACCATCAAATTTTCTCTTCATTCTTACTTTGTCCGTCGTGTGTGTGTATGGAGGATAAAGAAACTGACAGACTTGTAATAATAATAATAATGGCGCTCCTAGTTTTACACCTAACACCTTCAAATTTATGTTCATTTTCATTATCCATGCTCCATGTTCTCCAGTACCCCATCCACTACACACACACATACACACATGTCTGTAGGGTGTAGACAGTCTTAGGTAAGAGAGGAAGAGAGAAAGAGGGAGGGAAGTAGAGTCGGAGTCTCGCTTCATATTTTATGCTCGAGTCAAAGCAAAACTGAGGCTGGAACTTGTGTGTGTGTGTACTGGAGAAGACGGGCCACTTATTCTGAATGAGAACCTCCAATTTCATTTATTTCATTGAGAGAGAGAGAGATTTCAATTTCAATGGGCTGACTGAGGAAGCAGAAAGAGAAAACCATAAATTTCACTCTCTCTCTCAATTCTTTCTCTACACTCTTTCTTGTATGGTCTCAACCATTCATAATCCAGAGGCAGGGAATGCAATGTTAACTGTTTATTTTACGCTTTAACTTCCACCACCTCTCCACTCCTCACCATCCCCATCATCAAGAATCTTTGTTCAACTATGAGCTTTCCTCCTGGAAATGTGTGTAAATACAGAAAGCCAAAAGCAAGTATGGCTTCAATGAAGAAACAATTTTGGATGTAGAATCTGGATCAAAAAACTTCCCTTCCCTATACAGTACCGTATACCTATCCACAGGCACACACATTTTGTGTAGATATAGAGTAATATAGACAACTTGAATCTTCTGCAATTCTCCCTCGTTTTGATTCCCAGTTCCGTAATAAAGACCCAAAGTATGAAATAGCAGATGCTGAGTTTTTATTGTTTATATAATATAAATGTTGGATATGTGGGGGTTTTCAGTTTCGTGTGCATTGGGTGTGTGTGTGTGTGCTATATCCACTTGTGCAGGATGTAATAATGTAAATGCAATGGTGAATTCCATGCTTTGGACTAATATTGCCAAGTTACGACGGAACGTTGTACAATATATATATATATATATATATATTGGGGAAGGGAGACACACAACAAAATGCACACGGCTCCACACACACACACAAATCGTTAGAAAACATACACACTCACACTACACACTGCAAATCTTTTTGGTAAGACGTAAAGTTGCGGGGACATTGGATCAAACAAAGGCGGAAAGCCATTACAGCTGTTAAATTACAGCTGTGCTTTATGTCCTCAAATCCTTCTTGTGTGGATTATTGTCGTTCTCTCTGGAGCTCAACCCTACTTGACTTTTTTTTTCTTGCAGACAGCCGAGACGCCTCCACTATTCTGGCGTTACTCAACCATTGCAATAGAGAAAAAGTAGTCAGAGTCAGGGAGAGAGAAAGAGGACATAAATTTGAAGTGTACAATTTTTTTTCTCTTGAACTTGAGCTTTATTTATCGAAATTTCATGTCAAAATTTGTGGAAGCTACAAGTTATGGATGGGATTTTCATAGTTTTCGCCGACCCAGTAATTATTCTTTGAATTATGGATAGTATTAAGGACGGACATGATTTGAGAGATCTCAGAGATGAGGAGGCACCATTGGCTGTGTGTAAAAATCAAGATTTCTTTTACTTGAAAGAAAGTAAAGACGTCTGGAACTAAAATAACTTGAAAAAATTACATATTTCCATTTCCAAGGATTTAGTTAGATATTTCAACAAATGTGATAATAAATTTTGACTGTGATCAATTCCATCATGTAGACATGTAATAATAATAATCCTCACACCATTGTCGATGGATGAGCTCATAAACAAAAATGAGTTTTTAAAAAGAAATACATTGTCGTTGTTGTTGTTGATCCGACAAAAAATGTATTAAATTTTGCATCAAAATTACAGTCTCGTCATCTCATGAAGCGGGAGGGGAGATGAAGAGAGACAGAGAGAGGAGAGGAAGATGTGAGTGGAGATGATGTCAAAATCCTGAAAATTAATGTAAGCCGCACCCTTGATGTCATAATCATCTCCATTACTTTGTTCTATCGAGAAAAGATTAATCTTTCCCGTCATATAATTTATTTTGTGGAATAGATAGATAAAAAGAGAGGGGAAGAGAATAGAGGAGGAAAAAAGTTACATTTAATCTGTTCAGCTACCCTCAGAACCACGTGCTGGAGAAGGATTAACACTACACACACACAAACACACACACACACACAAAGTTTGTCGAATATATATTCTACAGAATTTTTTTTAATTTTATACTTTCCCTTCAGTCGCTCTCATTTTCTTTTTGTGGCCGATTGGATGAGACGGTAAGATAAAATAACAAAAAATTGAAAACCTCATGAAAAATCATCCATAATCCATAATCACCCTCATAAAATCATAAGGACAGAGGGAGAGTGAGTGTGTGTGTCGGTTTGCAACGCTCCCCCAGTACACGATAATTTATTGGGTGTGTGTGGTAGTGATTAGGCACAATCATTTTTATAAACAGAGCCACAATGAACCAGCGAACGGAGAGGAGGACCAGAGAAAAAGAAGAGAAGAGAAAGAGGAAGGCAATTAATTCTTTGCTGTATTTTGTATTTTGGCCAATAAAAATATGTCTGACGTGATGAGGACGAAGACGAGGACGGGCAGAGAGATGGAAGTGACTGGGGAAAAATAAAATGTAGAAAATGTAAAGTTTGTCTTGTCTCGTCCAAATGTGTAAAAGACTACGTAGTACGTAAGAAGGGAGGGAATAGGAGGGAGAATTTAGCAAAAGGATTTTTTACTCAGCCTTGTAATCCCCTCTTCCATCTATATATTCTCAATATACTGTCTACCGTAGACAAAATTCCCACTCGGGAAGAATTCAAATGTACTGGGTAACATTTAAAATTTTCCAAATGTTCAAAAACTTATTTGCAAAGTTTGACACCAACTGTCCTTAGGGGCAGGGGCCACTGAAGAAAGAAAGTTGTGTTTTACACAGATTTTAAGTGGTAGGGTGTCAATTGAAGCTATACGGTATTGATAAATTTGTATATAAATTGAGAGAGATTTTGGTGGAAGGTATTTGTGTGGAGGGACGCTCAAATTTTAATTCGTCCGTACATGTTTCCCTCCCTGTACATATAAAAGAGTTGTTGACGCTACAAAGTTTTTTTGAAGAGATGAGGAGGAGGAGGAGGAGAAGAGGAGAGACTTGTACTCTTTGATGTATTGTGGAGCTTAAGTAGGTGCGGCGCTTTGTCTTGATTTTCTTGTCATTTCTTGTCTCAATAAATAATCTCATGGCTTGAAATGGTTGGTTGTTGGCTGTTGGCTCTGGAACGAACAGGAGCTGGAAACTCAATAAGGAGGAGAGAGAAGAGGGAAGAGGGAAGGCTTGTGAGAGACACGAGAGACGAGAGAGGGATGAATAAAATCTTTCTTGTTTTGTCTTCCCCTGTCTTCATGCGGGTACCTACTTACTTACTCGGATTGCTCCTCCTTCTCCTCCTGTACGCTCTTTACTGTATGCAATTTATTGTGACAGGTGAAAGGGATGGCTGTACGTACGTGTACACACACAACACAACACACGGCGTACTGTAGGCACACACAAGAAAATTCAGAATGTATGGACTTTATTAGAGACACACAGAGAAATCAAGTCAAAGGCTGGAGTTTTGTGCTGGCTGGCTCCATAAATTGAGGCTAATGTATGGCTAAAATAATAAAAAGGAATTTATCATCAACTCTACAAACATTCTAGGGTGGAAGTCAGGAACGAAACATGTTGCCAAGTCAAAGCCACTCTCTTCTCTCCTTCTCTCCTACATAGGCATTTCCATTGGACTGGATTGGATCGGATTTTGTTTTTACTGGGCAGGGAACTCTTCTTCTTCTTCCAAAGATGACAAGTGAGACTGCAATAGAAAACCGGCCCTTCTCTCTCTCCCTTTTCAACAGCAAAACAACAACAACAGCAAGAACATCACAGGGCGAAAAAGAATAATGGAGAAAATCCCGAGCCACCTAACCAACTCAACTCTTTTGTACAGACGGCTTCACAGTGTCTTCTCTCCTTTTGGTGGTGATGGTGATGGTGGTAGTATAGTGTGTGTGTGTGTGTGTGTTGCCCATGGAGGAACGAGTGGTGATTAATCATCATGGAGGGGATAATGATAGGCAAACGAGGTCATTCCGCTGTACATACAGCCGTCTAATTTCCTTATACACACCTTCCCACATTCTCTCTCTCTTCTTCTCTCCAACATACAGACACACACATGGTAAAAATTGACTGTGTGTGTCTGTGTGTCTTCCCAAAAATCCAAATCAGGTATGAGGGAGTTGATGGAAGAATTCCAGGAGCCATTATTATTACCCCAGCTGCTTATACACATCACGTGCTTATACAAAGTAGAGAGAATGTACGTGTGTGTGAGGGGAAATACGTAATAAATACACCCTAAATCGTAGTTTCGTCTATACTTATAGACAGAGAGAGAGAGACGACTGAATTCCGAAGGATTGAATACAAGTAGACAATCCATAATGTGAATGAAAGGTTAAAAGACAGGGGAGAAGAGTAATGGCATCTTTCTTCTTCCCTTGTTGTTCTGGGGAGAAACAGTAGTTTTGCTCTCTTTCTCCGTCTCTCTCTCTCTCTTTCTATACGATTTCCCTTGTCTTGTGTGTCTGTCTGTCTTGTGAGTGTGTGTGTGTTGTGTGAGGGAGGGAAGAGTTATAACTGTTTTGTAACAACAATTTAAGTTCCTTGTCGTCCACACCTCAATTTATTATATAGTCAATTTATGACCGACACTCACTCACACACACACAACCCATCACAGGAGAGAACAATAGACACACAGGGAAGAAGGGGGGATTTAAGTCTAAATCCGACCAATTTCTTTAGTCTCATGACATTGACACACACTCTCACACACACGCCATTTGACTCCTCTTTGATGAACCAGCCCCTGTCACCCTTGTCCTGAAACCACACTCTCATGTCTTCCACTCTCTCCGTTTTATTTATGCATGATTTTTGCGGCTACTCTCTTTCTCCTCGGAATGGGAGAAAGAGATAGAGAGGGTGAGTGTGTGTGTTCATTTGGCGGACGTGTGTGTGTGTGTGTGAATTCGGGTGGTCCCTCCTATCGAATAATTTATTTCTCCGAGTGACAACGCTCTTCACTTCTCCCTTCTCAATTATTCAATTTTTTCATTGTAATAATCTATGACTTTGTACAGCAAAGGCAGGAGAGAGCCATTCTGCCGTAATTCATTTTTTATGGCCCTCCAACTTCAACTTTTTGTCAGAAGAAATACTTGCTTTATTTTTCCTTTGACAGTAGATTGAAAATACCCGAATTTTTAGAGAGTGTCTCCCTGGAATCAGATTACGGTACTTAATGACACGACGTGTTCACTCAAAGTGGAATGATGTGTGGGCTAATAGCAATATTAATTAAGTAGGCTGTTTTGATACATTATAAGAATTACAAGTGACAAAATGTACTAGTTTGGAAGGACAAGGGAACATACTTGAAGGATGGGTACTCATAATTTATGTGTGTGTGGCCGACTGTGTGTGACACTCTAGGAAAAACAAAGGGAGTGATGGAATGAAGGGAGAAAAAGATTTTTAAATATTTAATAAGAACCTCCATCTCCATTTAAATCGTCCAATCAATCAAAAGTGGGATGGTTCTCCTGAACTAGACTACATACTACATACCGTAGTTACAAATCATTTGAAGAGGAGCGATAAGGAGAAGAGGGGAAATTGTGGATTGTGGTTCAGATCAAATTTTTCATATAAACTACAAAATTATATTATGACAGTCAGGAGAGGAGAGGAGAGGTAGAGAGATTGATGGAGTGACAGGAGTTGCCAAGATTCAACTCCCCCTGTCCAAACTTTTTATTTGCATGAATGAACTTGAATACAAAAAACTGAAGTTTTCCTATCACTACAATTAAAGGGCTACTTGGTGGAGGAGAAAATTTTTCTACTGTGTGTGTTTGTGAGTCAGGGGGCCTTTATACAAATTGAGGTACACTGCACTCCTGTGTGTGTCTGCCCAGACATGTTCTCTCTCAAGTTTGTGATTTGTAGGGCGTGGATCAAGGGTAACACTCTGAAGACAAGACCATGACTATGAGGAGAAGGTAAAGGTTGAAATGATGTGTGTCTGTGTGTGTGTACTGTGGTTTCCTCCTCAAAAATAATAGTTTGACTAATTAACTGGCATGTCTGTCACACACACAAACTGTTTTGTAATTAGATTTAGAGAAGAGAGAGAGAGAACTAGATCCAACATTTCCATGGAATTATTATGATTTCATGATGGAATGTGTCTATTTACAAATTTTATTTTTATAATGAACATCTGAAGTAGCCTTGAGCAAATCCAATTATGTATCTAATACGTACTTTTCCTATTGCCAACACTCCACTTTGCACACTCGGATTATGAGTGTGCAGGACAAAAATTGTGAGAAAAAAATGTATATTTGAATTTCTCAGCTCAGACACTCACACACACACATCCAAATGTAAAGGTGTTAGTGTCTCATTGTAATAATTGTGATTAATTTTTGACGAGTTGATGAACCAGTTTTGGTATCTGTACAATTTTTTCCTCTCTTTTCCTTTCCTTCCTCTCTTTCTGTGTCTGTCTCTCTGGTTGTCTTCCATGAATGTGGTTTTTCTACGTCTTGTCACACACACTGACAACCAGACTTCTTTGGAGTGTTAAAAGTTACACTTTAATTACATTATTCCTTTTGAAAATTAGCTTTGCGAGTGTGAGTGTGTGTGTGTTTGTGTTGGGTGTTAATAGACAACCACATTTCCCTTGTTGTCTATTTTATGATTGACAAGGCTATATGATTTATCATACCATACCATGCACTATACGTGTGTGTAGTGGTGTGTAGTGTGTGTGTGCAGACATTATTATTAGAAGATGGATTAAAAGTAATTAAAAGAGGCATCTATTTTTTAAGTTTTTTCAAGTTAATTCCTATTGCGTGAAACAAAGAAGCTTAACACACACATACACACACTGTACACACACATAGGTACATACAAAGACACACGGAGTTAATCCTTATGTGTGATACACAATCATTTCTACAGTATCTCAGACTACCTGTCTTCTAATCTGATTTGAAACATTGCTAATAATTTTCTCGTGTGTTTGACTGTGGATTGTGTGTACTAGTAATAATGCTGGTTTTCTAACTATTAATTTCTTTTAAAAATTCTCTTCCTCTCTCTCTCTCTCTCTCTCTGTGTTTGTGATCCCTTGTCAAAATGCCATAAATCAAGTTTTCTTGGTTTTTTCGACATGCGATTTCCTTGTGAAAAACAAGAGGAGAGAGAGGGAGAGAGGGAGACGAATGCACAGTCAAGTAATAATAATAGAGAAACCCACCGTCCTAAATCCATCCTTCCCCCTTCTTTTTAACACGCACATCTCCCTCTCTTCCTCTGTGTGACTGTGAGGAGTAGAGAAAAGTTGACTTGATTAAAATCAATAAACTTTGTTAAATTAAAAGTAACAATTAACAATGGTCGAATGGTAAAGACTCACTAATAGTACAGTATAATAGATTCGACGCTGTACTTACTTTTACGTCCACTAATTTAATCTCTGTTGATTGACTCGTGAAAGTTCTTTTCATGATACAATTTTGCATGGAGAATTCTGCACGCATAATTTTCAAATAAATAAGGAATGTTTGTATGTATGTGTGTGTGTGTGCTGTGCAGTGACCCGTTAAACGACTTGAACATGACGACAGCAGCTGCCATGTCAAGTTTTTGTACCCACTCATTAGACAGAGCCTTTAGATCTGATGAATAAAGAGGAGGAGGAGGAGAGGGGAAAGAGGGGGGGGAGAGTACAAAAGAGGGAATGATTATTATATGTTGATATGTACAAGAAGCCATTAAAAGATAAACCAATTAATAAAAAAATACATGAACAAGCATAAGGACGTGGTAATTATACGTACATTCAATACTTAATCATATACTACCTTATCCTACCTTTATAGTCTCCCTCTTTTCCTCAAAATTCTTATCACATGGCTTCTGTTCCATTAATTTTATATTATTTAATATATCCCTCAATTCTTAGTAATGTGGACACCAACCACTAATACTAATACGCAATACCTTATTTACTACGCGGTAGTGTCTGGGTATGTGTACAACTACTTTGTGTGACATTTAATATTAGAGTGTCTCAAAAAAACTGGACCAGGATTTATCCGCAAATTTCCTCTTTGACAGTACACCCTTCAGAATCCAAATTTGTTAAAACTATCATAGCCACTCTTTAAAATATCAAAGTACATGTAAATTTTAATGGACGATTATGATCAAGATTTAAAATTCAATAACTAAAACCAGAAAAAAATTAATTCCGCAAGAAAATTTGCTCTCCTCCCTACACAATAAATACTTGACATTCAAATCAATGGTAATAGTTCCAAGTGGTGCGGAGCGACGAGTTCTTCACCCAAACACACACACACGGAATTTTCTTAAAGGCCACGATACAGTAAAATATAATAGGCCCTACACACACGGACCATTTAGACATAATAATAATATTAGAGGGAAAACAGTCGACACAGCAGTATGTAATTATTAATGCAGATTTAATAGGGCAGCTCAGTGGTGCCCTGTAATTATATCCTGGTCACCATGTCAGCATGCATCTGAGCAACGAGCCCCCTCTTCTCTGTCCAAACAAAATTGTGTGTGTGTGTGTATGCAATGTGCACCCCTCCTTCCCATTCGTCCATTTTTCACCCCTTTTTGAGTGCAAAAAAATTGACAATCAACTGTCTCTCTCTCTCGAGTGTTTTGTTTGTTGTCTGGGATTTGTGGGACGTCTTCCATATGATTTAGTGCTCCGAGTGCTGACTGGTGTGTATTGATGGTGCAATGACGAGGTTCTCCCATTGAATTGTGAAGGCATTGAATTATAATAATAATAATGGGAAGAGAGAAGAGGAGAGAGAGAGAGAGAGAGAGAGAAGGAAGGGTGTTATTAGAAGGCCCCGTTATACCATTGCCATTGATGGATACATGTCGATCAACACTCTCCACACAATTTATGGGGCTACCGGTCACATTATTAGCATAGGCTATCGATTAACTATAATGACAGATCCATTACATCTATATAGAAAAAGACAGTGCAATGTAGTTCTACATACTACATTGCAGTCCAATCCCATATGGTGGTGAGAGATGCTAAAAAAGCCCTCTCTCCTTCTCTCTCTCTCTTGCTCAGTCATCATCATCATAACAATAATAATCATAGTAATTTCTGACATTTGACAGCCCCAAGCTCTTTCATCTCTGATCTCCTCAAAACTCTTTCATTATCAACAGCATTGATCAGATGGTCGATGGATGAACTGATACTGTCTCCTGGCAACAAGACAGACTGAGAAGTCGAGAACTTGAGAAAGTCTTCCTCTCACACACAGACACACACAATTAATACACAAATCTTCAAATGGTCTCTTGAAACAAAAAGATGGAGAGGGAGAGAGTGTGTGTGCTACAATTTATGAACCATTGTTGAGTTGGAATGGATAAATGAGTAATATAATTTGAAATCTCTTTAAATCTCAATAAATCTCAAAGATTTTCTCTATTTATTTTGTCTCTCTCATTTTATAGAATACTTGACTAAAATGTGAGACAGGGTTTCTCGGACAATAATTGAGAATTTTGCTTGTGTACAATATGTACGGTATGTGTTCCGATGGTGGGGGAATACTGGTATGCAGATTGAGGAATTTTGCAATTTGAATGAGCGGATGATTGTAGGTAGCTGAATATTAGACAAAGAAGAATGGTTATTATTCATGTCGAAAAATTATGGAGAAATTTAAGTATGTTGAATCCTATGAGCGGACAGAGCAGGATCAGATAGGAGAATGTTGTTGTTTGGTGTATTGTATCATTATTACTTACCATGATGTGTGCCTCCCTCCCTCCATTTACTGTGTATGTGGTATGTAATGTAGTGTGGAGTATGTACGGTGTGTCTTGTCTTGTGAGAGGCCAGCGGCGGGGCTGCATACAACATACACGAAGATAGGGAACGACGTGGAAAAAAAAGACAACAAAAGTAATAAATCAAAATAAGAACCAAGTGCCAACGCTAGTCGTTCATGTGAATTGAATTATCAAGTACCTACATTTTAATTTTAATTGTTTGTCTTGTCCTTTCCTCCTCTCTCTCTTGAAATTCATCCGAGGTTAATACACACACACAGCTGGTATGCATTTATGCCTTGATGGGTTGAGGGGTAAGAAGGCAATATAAATGATCCATCCCCCCTCCATCATAATTGAATATTTTATATAGAAATGAGTGACCGCCTCCTTTTTCCCCTCCATTCTTCTTCTGCATCTCCTCAGAACACAAGCACAATGTGTGTGTGTACAGCACAGCCCATTCATTACCTATTCAAAATTCTTTATTCCTTCTATTGACAGTTGGCACTTGGGCTTGTCCGGCTCCAACGTCCATGAGCTAATGACTAATTACCTGTGGGGTTGTGACGTGTGTGTGTGTTTTTTAAGAAGAACAAAGTGGCTAGATTAGAATTTACACAACATAAAATATATTATAATATTTTTTGGTTGGTGGTGGCGGTGGTGGCGGAGGTTGAACTAAACTGTGCTGAGGGAAGGATGAAGCACTCTGTTATTTGACTAATAAATAATGTAATGATTTATTACAATTCATCAGTCCTCCACACAGACATCACCATACACTACACAGACACACATTGAAGTGCTGAGGGGTGGGATAAATGAGTTTTTTAAAAAATATTTAATATTGCGAATGGGAATCTTATGATGATGATGATGACGGTGATGGTGAGACTCTGGGTGCATTCATTCGCTGTACTGCAATGTGTGTGTGTGTGCTTAAAAATACAAGGCTATAAATTAAACATTGAAAGACTGGCCGACACATATCCTTATTTAATTTTTGCAATGGAAATTTGGTGGTTTGACTAACATCCACTTTTGTAGTACACACAAACACACACACAGATATGGGTATGGTTGTATGTGTGTGTCAGACACACTGTGTCTGTGTTGGGTCATAGGTTATACATTGTCACAGAGTGACATTGGTGAAGGCTCATAAAATTTAATTCTCAGATTGGAATACAGACATAAAAAGGAGAGGGAGAGGTGATGATGATGGTCTTGGCGGATTTAATTCTTCTTTGTCATGAATAAAATTCCCAGGAAAACGAGTAGAAAAGGAGAGGAGGGAGAAGAGAGGAGTTACTGAGGGAATTTTATTAGAAAATAGAGAAATAAAAATTAGTTGAGAAGAGACGAAACTCTACTATTAACGTTAGTCGTTGCTTAGACACTAAACTCGCAATTGCTATAATATTATCATGATCAACAACTGCCAATTGTGAGGAGAGGAAGGTGTGTATAAAGAGCCGTAAACAGAAGCAGCCGCGGAGCCATTCTCAAGCCGACATTATAATTATGCGAGTAACTATGCGGAGTGGAGGGTGAGTGAGTGTGTGGTGAAGATAGGGGTAAAAGAGAGTTACTCCCAGCATCAAAACAACATTCATTACCCCACACACACACACTCAAACTCCACATCGCTCTATTAACATGATTATATGTATAACCCCCCAATAGACATATCTATTACAGTGGGCCCAGTGTGTGTGTGTGTGTGTGTGTGTATGGAATGGCAATAACATTGACCAAAAGTCGTCAAAATTGAAGCTTCAATAGTAGAAAGAGGGAGAGAGAGTCAATTCTTCTATTTTTTGAAGAGAGAGAGAGAGAATAAAAAAAACTGGGAGATGATTATGGTGGACAGTGTAATGGCAATTCTAATAGCAAATGGGGATTTTGGATTACAATTAAAGGGGCTATTGAATATTGTCATGCCACTGGATTACGACTCACAGAGAGGGAAAGAGGAGGAGGAGGGAGAAGGAGGGGAGAGTAGGATATCCATAAAAATTCACACATCTACAATTTTTCTTTTTATTGCAAACTCCTACCATATGTATACCCCTATACTCTCTCTCTCTCACACACACACTCACCCTCACCAGATAAATACACAGAAGGATCGAGATATCAAGAATAAAATTGGATGGTGAGGAGAACAGGGAGGGGAAGGAGGAGGAGGAGGGGAAGAATAAGAACAGGTAATAACTAACAGCAGTCATACATTATATACTATTATTATTGTACAGACACACACACACATACAAAGAGAGTCATAAGGCCATGATTAAAGTTTTTAATGTTAAAACAAACTAGTTTTGGAGTGACGTGGGATGCATGCATACACACATTTAAAATCCATGTTTCTCTCTTTTTCTTCTTCTCCTCCTCCTCTCTATCTGGGTTTGAATAGTTGGATAAGAAATAAATAAATGTGTAATTCATATTATTTTCATCATTTCTTCTCCTCTCCCTCCCCTCACAAATTGTATCTTGTGCTGGATCATAATCTCACCATCATAAAAACAGCAAAAACGTTCAAACAGCCCTACATTATTTTTCACTAGCATACTCTATGTAAAGAGAGAGAGTTACGGTAGCCAAATCATTACAACCCATCATCCAAAAAGAGAGAGAGAAATACATGTACATATGTACAGTGGCTGTTGTTCAGAGAGACGGAGAGAGAGGAAAAAATATTATTTACCTTGTCTCAGGTTTTTTTCAATTTTTTCCCTCGTTTTTTTCACCCACTGTTCTGCCGTGTCTGTGTGTAAGTACATTTGAACATGACTCACATGACTGTGTGTGTGCTACCTACTTGTGTACAGCTCTTCAAAAACTCGAGTGTGTAATGTTGTAATGTATAGAAAAGTTGAGGAGAATAATTATTATAGTGTTTAGAGAGGGAGAGAGAGAGAGGGACTGAGGACGTTGATGTTGATTCCTGATATTGTTGCCTCTGCTCATGTTAATGTTTGAGAGTTAGTGAGTGGGTGGGTGGGAAAAAGTGTATGGGTTTTTCCTCATACACACAACTACTGACTTGCCATGTCTCACCCCCTCCCCACCTCTACGCCATAATTTATGACTTTATTAGACATTTGAAGAGAGTTAAAACTTAAAACAACAATGAGATCCTTGTCTCTCTCTCTCTCGTTTGACTAATTTCCCTATTTTACCTTTTTTTACACACTTCACTCCTCCACCAACACTACCTTTCTTTCAACCAAGTTTTGTGCATTGTAAATTGCATAGAATGCAAATACACAAGGATTGTGTGTAGTCTGTATTGTGTGTGTGTACTCTATGTAATGGACACGTAGTACAAGAGATGAGTCAGGAAATGAGTCATGTTGGATAATAATGACTATGCTAAGGGTAACCAACATGAGAACAAGGGATTTTGCAAGCTTGATGGGTCAGCGTTACGAAAATTCACACACGTAAACGCGTCATTTATTGTGTATACAAAATTGACGGTAAGTGAGAGCAGGAGTTTAAATTGCAACAACGACAGTTTTAAATCCCTAATTGGCTTATTTTAACATCCATTTTTTCCACGGAATTTTTAACATTCAGTATTTTAACATGTAATAAATGACTCTGTCACGAAAAACGATTCAAGGAGTGAAATGACGGATTTAACAAGGGATTGTGTCACTCATCGTTGTAAAAGTGGAGAATGATGACGTCATTCAGAATTGTTAGATAATGTCAATGTCAATCGGTGATTTAGTTGAATCCTATTCCGAATTGAGCATCTTAAAATTTAAATATAAAATCGAAATAAAATAAATTAATTTGTTCTGACGCTCCCAGAGCCAAGTTTTGGTAGTTTTGTTCAAAATTTTCCCTTCAAAAAACTGTTTCTCCCGTTCAGTTTTCGTTGCTCTCCATGGTTTGACTATCCACTATCCATACACATCCAATGTGCAAGTACAAGATACACCTGTTCAATATAATTTATGTTACAGTGTGCACAGTACATAAGTAACATAGAATTCGAGAATTGCAGTTGTGTCTGCCAAGTGTATTAGAAAAGGAGGAGGAGGAGGTGGGGAGAGGAAGAGAGAATAGTATTATAAAAAATGGTGCAAGAGTTGGGGAGGGAGAGGGAGAGAAATAAATTACCTTTTATGAATTTATTATCATTATTATTATTGTTATTGGGGAAGGAAGGAAAGGTAGTTGATGTGATGGCAGTTAATAGTGGGCTATTAAATTTTATATCTTAGTTGTCGATCCGTCTACCCCGACGATGAGCTGATGAGCTCATATCATATATTCAGACACACACAGACACACACAACCATAGACTCTCTAATAAACACGTATACGAGCGAAATTCTCTATTGTAATCTATACTCATTAAACCCCTTTCATTATATGATACACAGATAATATGTGTATATTTTACATATCATGATAATCGGACTATTCCTTCATTTCTTTCCCGGCCCTTCCCTTTCTCCCTATACTGACCTTATACGCAGGAACCTCCGTGTATGTACAGTTGATCATCCACACAGAAAGAAATCTAGTTCAATTCATAAATTCAAGCAATATAATATTGTGGATATCAAGTCCTCATTTCTCATTATATACCCTGTGTAGAGCGAGTGTGTGTGTGTGTGTGTGTACTGTGTGTAGGTATAAACTGCTTGGAATCTCCTAATCGTAATTTAAGGCACATAATATCTCGTCTCCTGAGTAGACGAGTAAAATTATTATTGCACACACTGACGATTGAGTTATGGTACTGTTGCTCGCACCCTTTATACCTTTTTATTATTATAGGATTTTTTGATATGCGCCCTCCGCCATCCACTCCACGTCCACTCTGTGTAGTGTGTACAATGTACACTGTACATGTTATGTGGAATATCCTATAATCGTCAAGTCGGACCTCGAAAGTGTGGTGGTAAAAAAACGGCTTATGACCAACAACCTACACATACACATACTTTAAGTGTGTTCCTGTTCTTGTGTGTGTGTATGTGTGTGTGTAATATTAGAAAAGAGTTAAGGATAATATCGCTCTTGGTTTTATGACACACACACATACACGCCAGGGAAGAGGAGTGTACACACACACACACTTGATAAAATATATGATGGAGGGATTGTGTTGTGGTCGAGTCATTTAACTATATTAATGTTCCTTGATGTTCTACTTTAAAATCTTTAGCGTAAATCTCGAGATATGGTGGTGGGTACAGGGGTACACACACACACACACACAAGAAGAGGAGAGGATTTTTATATTATCTTACGGCCCTCACGTCAAAATTCTTATAGATTGTATATTAGAGGAAGAGGGAGGGAGAGAGAGACGAGGGAGAGGAGGAACAGAACACAGTCAACAATAATCATCAACGTGTTCCTGTGTGTGTGCTTGTAGGACTAGTGTGTGTGTGTGGAATTACACTGTATGTTGATTGTGGCAGAAAATAATGGGATGGAGTGGAGAGGAGAGAAAGGGAAGTAAAAAAAATTTATTTCTTTATTACGTGGTCTTAAAAATTTTAATCTAGATTTATAATGGATAATTGACGCGAAAAATGAAAATATCAACAAAACTTCAAACAACTCTCCTTTGCCGCCTTCTACATCCCAAGGGGGGAGGAATAAAGGACGTCACAACCACATCATACAGTGTGTACTAAAGAAGGATTATATTTTTATTAAATGTCCTACAGTAATGGTTTTTAAATTATTGTGGAACAAAAGAGAGAGAGAAGGTCTATGATACATGATAAACTTTGGTGTTTATAAATGGGAATCTTTATAGTTGTTAGAATTTAATTTTTATATAATCCAGAACAATACTACAGGAATAGAGTAGAGTTGTGGTTTATGGGCTAAGGATGACCCCTGATGATGATGATTGTTGGCAATCCAGAATTGTATTTATATATAGAATAGTAGGATATGATATGGAAAGTATAGGCAGGGGATATAAAAAATGTTTATCGTTTATCATGAAAATCATAGTTAGTGGGGTATAGGATGACGTGATAAAACTGAGATGAATGTTACCTAATCCTGTAATTACTGTGAGTGCTCAATGTGTGCTCAGGTCTCAGGGTTCCAAACAGTTAAACTTTATTGTTATTAGTTTGATTACACTTTTGCACCATCCACACACACACACAATATTAGTCTCAGCTGATGGACATGCAAGTGCAGTTCTGTTTCCAATATTATAGTATAAAGATATATACACAGACTACAGTACATACAGAGAGAGAGAGAGTGAAGAAGAGTGTGGTTTTTGAAAGGGAAAAGGCAATTCAAACATTTAATGTTGAAATTTACTTTAATTATGAACGATAGGAAATAGGAATATAATTGTGATTATTCTTCCACCCCGTATAATGTACAGAGAGAGAGTGTGTGTGGTGAGTGTGAGGGGAATGTGTATCCCATGGACCTTTTGATGGGGGAGTTCAAAAACTGGAATTATTATTATGACCATTCCCTCCTATTACTTTCCTGTCGATTGCAATACACAAAAAATTTTTTACTACTCCTTTCTCTCTGGTCGTTGCATCATAACTCTTCCGTTATTTATTCGTTATTGTTATTAAGTATGAACTAGAATTACCAAAAATTGAGTACCATTAAATTCCCGGGGTCGAGAGACCAACATGGATTCTGTCTCAAATGAACCTGTTCAATTTCCTTCCATTTTTGAAAGGGGAGAAATGTCGTAATCCTTTTCTGTGTTCATCTCAAAAACAAAAATATCTCTCACCTTCAGGCCCATTAAGTCTATGTGTAGACACATGTACAAATACACTCAAAAATCTTATCTTGATTTTCAATATCCCTTGACAGGACTAAACTGGACAGAGAAGCTTTGGAGCCATTTAAAAATAAAGGAAATGTCCCATGTTCCAAAAGAACATGCAAAACAAGAAACGGAACTCATTATATGGAATAGTACACAGTACACGGAAACTAATGCATGTATCGTGGAATATCTACCATGAATTCATGAGTGTAATATGGATTTTAACCCAAAAGATGAATTATCCACAAAATCCTTGTAAAGTGGGGCACTGGAAAAGTATCCGATAATGATTACTTTCTAAAGTCCTCCTCTTCTCTTCTCTCCCCTTATCCCCCTCTCCTCTCTTGAGTCTTATCTATTAAAATCTTATTGTTAACCTCCACAGCCTTTGATTTAATATATCCAGATTGATGATGTAAAATTCTGTGTATTTGTGTCTGCCTGCGTGTATCTGTATCTCTCCTCTTCACTTGTGTGACGAGGACTCTTAGCTGGCTCTCAACTAGGAAATTCCCTCTGATTGTTAGCTAATTCAATTCAAATATTTAAAGAGTATCAAATATGGATCAGTGCTTTTAAGAGGACAAGGAGCTTTAGTATTAAAAATCGGTCCTCTAACTTCCTACAGTCTCATTCTGTGCTGTGTTGTGTGTGTGTGTGTGCAGGAAGGGATAAAAAGATAAGACCCAAATGCAATTGCCAATGTATGGTATTGAAGGATTAGAGTAGCTAAGCGAAGACTTTTACATACAAGAGGATACAGAGAGAAAGAGAGAGAGTCTAAAAAATACAAACTACACATCCTACGTACAATGGAGAGCACTCAAGGGCTCACGTAGATGAAATAGATCGCACACCACCACCACATCATTGCACACACACACCCTTCAATTTAAGGGAGAGGATGATATGGAAATGGGAAACCCGACTCCCAAAAACTCCAGACCGTCCAACACCCAATCCCTTGGACTCTCTCTCCACTTTTCCCTGGACTTGATCCACACACACACACTCACTCAGAGACTGTATCATTTGTGTGTGTGTGGAGTGCCGATGGCTGTCACCCATATGAACAGGAACAAAAAAGTTGATGGTAGTAAATCCTGTCCATTGTCTTGTGGCCTCGTCTCATCTCATCTCGTCTCGTTTGGTCTGGTGGCTCACAAGCCTCAACACAAGCAGAACCAGCTTCCAAAAACTCCAACTCCAGTGGGCCATGGATGGGTGCCACTGAAAAATCTTGGACACTTTCCCTCCTGTCATTCAATCACACAATCTACCCGTCCCTCTCTTCCTCTCTGTCTATGTGTCTCCTCTTATCTAATTGCTCAACCATGGAGTACAAACCCCATCCAAACTTTTTTTCAAGTACACTTTTCCTCTGTTCCACTCCGGCCTTTGGAGAACCCTTCATTTGTGTGTATGTGTGTGTTGGTAATGGAGAAGAGAGTGTGTTTACAAAAAAACACTTTAGAGAATAAGGGATTGCCACCATAAAATATTCTTTCTATCCATTGGTTTCTTGCATTAAGCATCAACCAGTGAAAAAAGGGTTTTTTGTCACCTTGTTCAATATTTTGTGTGATGAACCCTGGAGTAAATCAGGACACTTTATGACGTACACAGAGGGTGAGGAGGGTCATTCATAAAAAGGTGGACTGTGTGTGCCTGTGTAGCATTCTCTCGAAAATGTAACGTCTCCATGTATAATTTGGTTCAAGAAATTTGAATGCTAAAATTAGGAATGGAAAATTTCCTTATAAATGTCCGATTAGTTGGATTATGTATGGATTTAACCTTCTTTTTTACTACCCATTCACTCTGTACTCACCTACGGGTGAACACTGAGAGCGTGTGTGTGTTGGATCCGATGGGGTTCCTGTTACTGTCAGCTTTGCCTTGTTGTATTGTATACAGCTTCATGACATCATTATCGTCATCCTCTTGAGCTCAATCATCCAATCCCCTCTGTAATACGTGAAAGACTATCATAAATAGTAACTGACCTTAATAAATGTTTTATTTTTTTTTGTAAAAATTAAAACGGGTTGATGATCTTTGATTTGTCCCCTCTCTTTTCTCTCTCTGTTGTAGAGGAAGAGTTTGACGTGGGACAAATTGAAAAAAATGGAGGATTTTTTGTGTTCATCCTCCTCATCCTATTTATGACATGAGATTTTAATTTAATTAGCCGTCCTCCGTCCCGATAACAAACAAAGTGATGAGACGACAGTGCTAAGAGCTAATTATAACATTCATATTTAATATTTAATGGAAGAGGATGGAAGAGACAGAGTGAAGTTGAAAGGCGGCTTCCCATACAATAATATAATTTGACTTGTGTGTTATCAATGTACATGTAATACACCATTTACTATGTATATAGTGTGTGTGTGTGAACGTACTTGATACTTGTACATGATGAGGAGGGTTGGAGGTGATTACCGAGGGCTCAAGTTGAGGTACATGGATTTATGATGACTTGATGCTGAAGAAGGAGGACAGTCTCTCTCTCTCTTTATAAAAGAGAAGTGAGCGGCTGGTTAATCTGGTGGATTAAAAAAATAACATTTCACTTGCAATTAAAATTTAAACTAAGAATTATGTACGACAGTCCAGGAAGATGAGTTTGACAAGGAGAGAGAGAGAGAAGAGAAGGATGATATGATGGGAGTTAGTGGGATGAGTAGAGTAAATAAAAACGTCACAGTTGGGATTATTTGCAAACGAGAGAAAGAGTACTGACAGACAGAGAGTCATGGAGAAAATTCAGCTGAATTTCACACACACACAGCTTCGCCGTCCCGGTCCATAATAATAGTTAAGCTGTGTTAGGAGGCTATGTGACTTGGCTCATCATAAAACAAGACTAAACTGTAGTAAAAGATTAGAATTGTAGAGAGTAGAGAGAGGGGAGGAGGGAGAGAGAAATGTGATCTGTCCATCTCCATCGTTGGAAATCTCTAAAAGCCATAAAAGGATTAAGGATCAAAGTGTGCCGCTGGTGAAGCTGCATCAAGCGCTAATCTAAATCTTGAGCTCTGTCGCTCTTCTTCTCTAAATTATGTGATGGCTTCTCCCTCCCTCCCCCTTTTCTCTCTATCATCCCTTGGCTCTCTAGTTCTGTACTCACCACCACTCTGTCGGCATCACTTCCATAATAAAAATCATTCCTACACTATTCCTCCTTCTCCACTTTGCGAGAATTTTCTCTTTGAAAAATATCTCTGGATGAAAATGTCATTCTGTAGTTTGTATACACACACATCCCAAAATGCTCTCAAATCTCTCTTCCTCTTCATGCACTTTTTTGCGATTTGATTTAACAGTTTTCAATACAGGACATGACCATTGATTAAGATAATGTTCTTCATTAATTCCAAGAGTTACTAGTCCTGTGTGTGTACTGCCCGTCACCAGTACAAGTGTGTGTTGTGTGTCCAATATGAATACATTTAGAGAGATGGTGACAAGTCCTAATCATAACAACCTGAAATCCTCATAAGTGGACCGACGGCCGAGGTCATAAAACATGTAGACACTCCCCTTCTCCGTGAACCCGCACTTTTGAGGTCGGCTCCAAAAATGAAAGGCAAAAGTGGATAATGAAGGGAGGAAAAGGGAATTAAGAAATTTACATTTTTTGACCTAATTCACAAATTTTATGACTTAATAACATCCTCACGGAGTTATTTTTTCAAATTCTACACTCCACAAAAAGTCATGAGGATCAGAATAAAAATTTTTCTATAATCCAATTGTAGGAAAGTAAACGAAATAAATTCAAAATTTGATTTTGAGAAAATGTGTTTACTTTTGAACCGGATTCAAATTTGCTGGGATATTTCCATTCTATTTGTAAACAGTCTTTCTCCTGTATTTTCCCCTTAGCTTACGTCGAGGAATAAATTTGAATGTCAAATGACCCCATGATAAATCAGACAAAAAAATTAAGGGAGTCTCCACACACAATACACAACACAGAAAATAGGGACATAGGGCCTGGGTCTCTAAAGTGTCTAATGTAAATAAAGGGTTCTCACTTTCCCCTACTCTCCCTTTCTCTCCATGTGTGTGTGGTTTATGCATTATAGAGAGAGGGTGAGAGAGTGAGAGAGTGAGTGTGTGTGATTTGGAAAGGTCGAGTCGTGCATAAGGTACGACACACACACACACACATGGCTTGTTCAATATTTGAGCGTGTGTGTGAGATAAGGAGGGATAATCATCACCCTTGTTGCTCCCTCCTCGTGATTATTTGCGAATCGCCATTATTTTAGTAGGTCATTAAGATTGAGATTTTAATTTATGAGGGGAGCCCAAAGGGAGGGACTCACCCATTTCATATTACGACTGCTCCTGTATTTCCGCCCGTGTGTGTGTGTATGCATGTGTGTGTGTTTAGAGAAAATAGAAAATCAATACAATTTATATTATCACAGTCCTTCCGCTCAACCCCTCTTCTCTCTCTCTCTCTCTAATTCCACCAACCACAATCTAAATCTGTTTCCTCCTCCTTTATGGTCAAAATTCTCTCTCCACATTTTAATGGTTTACTGCAGCATTTCATTCAAACACGAGACTTGCTCGTATTATTTTATTTGTGCTAACCAAAAATCTCTGTTCTTCTCCGCCATTCAATTTTTGCGGAATTCCTTCAAATATTCCCTCCAATAATTTTTGATTTTCTTTACTTTCATCTGTCCCAAGTGTCCACTGTGTGTGTGTGTTTGTGTGGAGCTCCCCGTCATAATTACGAGTTGTACAATAAAGAAACCGAAAGCTATTATTAAGAGGGTCGTCTTTGTGAACCGTTGACGACATCCAAATTTTCGTTTTGACTCCTGCCCGTCCGTCCGTCCGCCCTGGCGTCCAGTCCCGTCAAATCCGCATGCAACTTACAAGCTGACAACTCACCGTCTGTTCTCTCTCCCTCCCTCTCTCTTGTGTGTCTGTCCCTGATGTGTGTGTGTCATTTATTAGTGTCTGTCCATATTGTTCTTTCCCGCATCAACTATCCGTCCCTTCAATTTGACTTTCCTCGTTAGAATGGATGTAGGGATGACCCTACATACAGACGCATTGTACAATTGCGGATAGTATAATGACGGTCGGCAGTCAACCTTTATAATGACACAGTGACTGAGTGTAATAAATAGGCAAATGTTGTACACTATTTTTTTTGAAGCGACGATGACTGAGATGAGGAGAAAGAGGAGGACGGACGGAGGAACATAAGGAAACAATAATAATAAAGGAAGCTACAAATTGATGGGACGAGAGTTACAACTTTGGTCGAGAGAGAGAGAGAGAGACAATTTCATAATAAATTTATTGATTCTTTCTTAGGTAAATATACAGTAGCAATATAAATATAACAACACTCTCTCACACACACAACATAGGCTCAAGTACAAGGAAAGCATGTCATGTTGGGATGTGTGTACAACGTGTGTGTACAAGAGGAGCATGTAGTAGTGAGGAGGACAAGGGAGAGAGGAGTCAGTATGTGAAAACGGAGCAATATGTTATGTTAAATTACGTAAGGACATTTGATTTATTGTGACTATCACAGTGTTTAGATGGCACACAGTAAAATATTACAAGGTTTAACGACCAATACACAAACTGTATGATCATCCATTGGAATCGGCACAGCTGCTCTGAATTCTCTCATTTACAACACTTTTCTCTCTTTCCCTCTCTCTCTCTCTCTCTCTCTGAGGGACTTGCCTACTCCAATGTGTGTGTCGTTTGTGCAGGGAGTAAGAAGAATTGAAAATTTTAAATTAAATGGGGTGTACGACACAGTGCATCAAGAGAAGGAGGAGGAGAGCAATTAAATATCACATTTATACAATCTACTGTCACTGACATTCCCATAATAAATTACACGTACGTCAATCCAGTTCCCTGTCGATGATGATGATGCACTCGACTCTTTCTTCTATTGACAGTCAATAATTCTTTTTTTTTCAAAATGACTCTTTTATTGACTGACTGTCCTACGACAACGATTCACATCAATTACTTTTGTGTAATCTCTCTGACTCATATTTTTTGAAAAACAGTAAAAAGTACATTTTTCCTCTACATTTTGGCAGCTCATCACACATTCACAATTTCTTCGTAGTCGTACAGTTCTTACTTATTTATTGTCAAAATTATTTTGAATTGTACTCTTTTATTTCCTAATAATTTTGAACAAGAAAATTTTGGTTAGGTTAGGTTTAATATTGAATTATTGTTTTAAACCGAGAAAAATTGAAAGGGAGAGAGCAATTTATTGAGAAAAATGAAAATAATATATTCCCGTCAAATCTCTTTCATTTGAGTGATGGGGGAGGCCCCAGTCCCGGATTTTCACTCCAGACAGAACAGACATGGATGAAAAGAGAGGGAGGGAAAGAGTAGTGGACGTGTCAATGACTCAAGTGACGATTAAACCCATCAACATGGACCCGATAATATTCTCTACTTAATGGTGAAATAACCACAACCCCAGATCCGCGCAATAAATTACTGTTTCATCCTTGTCATCTCTCTCTCTGCAATCTATCATTACATTTCCTATCCTCCTCATCTTCCCAATTTCTTTCATAACTAAAATAAATGCATCCACGCAAACGCACTCTCTCTCTCTCTCATTGTACATCAAACCCAACATCCCCTCCAGACCAACATCACACACACACACAACAAATGAACGTTCGTTTCGGTCGGGTCATAATTTTTGAGAGAGACAAGCTGTCCATGAAGGGGACAGAGTGAGAGAGAGAGAGAGAGGCTTGTACTAGTACAGATGTATGGAAAATAAATATATCATCTCCATCCCTATTCACCACGATGTGTTCCTATGCGTGTGTGTGTTGGATAATTTATAATATATATTTTAGCACACACACTCTACGTCTCCACAACGTTTAAAACATGTTCATCCTCTCTCCTCACCCACCTTCATCATCCGAAGAGTACAATTTAATATTTTAAAATGGGTGTCTCAAAATCCTTTATTATTACTTCAAAGTGTTTTGATACAGATTTACGACGGAGGAGACTATCTTCAAGTCGTTATAAATATTTTCCAGATCAATTTTTTATTTGAAAAATGAAGAAACGATCACACATTTTTTTTGCTAACACAATTTGATTGTGTGTGTGTGGATAGAAGTTTTTGTGGTACGATGCGATGCAAATCCCATCCTCCTCCCACACGATCTCCTCATTGTCTATGGAGTGAGTCAGAAGGACAAGTATTCCATGATTTATCTGAATGATTTGAATGGAGATTAGAAAAGAGTCTCCTTCTAAAAGAGGAGATTAGGAAGAGGAGGAGAAGACACCCACATCCCAATGGAACGTCCCAACAATTATGGATTGTGTAGCCCAGTGTGTCTCTGTCTCCTCACAGAAGAGATTTACTATTGTAGAAGGGCGGGGTTGGGAGAGAAATGGATAAAAATAATAAATACAGATGCAACATTGTCAGAATAATAATAATATGATACAAAAAAATGTGACGTCCTATGTGTAGAGTCATGGGGACAGTTGATTCCATATGGCGTCATAATTATAATGATGATTATGATGATGATGGGACACAATGGGGGTACATTGTACATTATCGGTGATCGGCAGGATGAAACAGAAACATTATTTCTATCTCTCTCCATCCCATTTTGTGTGTGTTTGTGTGTGTCTCTCTCTCTGGCTGATTATCTCTTGTATAATTTCCTTTTGTTTGAAAAGCAGTCTCAGCAAAACAATGGGAATCAAATCAACTGTTCAAATCAAGTCATTTGTAACAAACATTTTATGACAGACAGCAAGTAGATAGGCAGGGAGAGGGAGAGAGAAGCGGGGGAAGAGGGAAGTATTTTTCAAAAATAGAATTATTTAAACGTAAAAAATGAGTTGCTTTGCAATACATGACTTTTACCACAAAAAATAATTTTTCACAGTCTGCACGTCCAGGTATTACGTATTTTAAATCTCACTAGGAATAAATTCAGGCGATGATGAAAAATCCTTGACTAATGCAACGTTGTACACCTTATCATTGTACATTACTTTGTCTCTCTCTCTATTTGTCTCTCAACTCATTAGTTAGTGCGATGCAATGCAAATAATTTGACAATAAAAATTATTCAGAGTGACAATTGGACGGGAATTATTTCTTGGTCATCATCTAATCCTCGTTGCCGTCGTCATCATAATCATCACCCCCTCCTCCTCCTCCTCCTCTTCTCACTCACTCACTCACTCCTCTCACATTGTTAATTGCTGAGTGGTATTGTTGTGACTCAAATTACATTTCCTCGTCTATTGTTCCGCTGTCGACACATCAAATACAATTCAAATAAAATACGTCAGCCACTTATTGCCATCGCAAATGTGTGTGTGTGTCCTCCCCCATCCTTTCCCTCATTTATACAATACAATAATATAAATACAGACAGTGAGGCGTGCACACACACACACGTATTGTAGATTGTAGACACTTTTTGAACTACATAAGACTTAACTACATTGTATGAAAAGGAGAGAGAGAGAGAGAGACAACTTCTTTTTACAGCCGTTGTCCCCATGACGTCTTGTTGAATTTGCTTATCTATTCAAAATTTATTGTCCTCATAATTGTCTCCCTTTAATGGGCACTCATTTGACAAGGTAAAGTCCAAACTTGAGTCCCGAGCCAAAGTCAAACAAAACTCTCTTGTATTTTTCCCATCTTCTCAATTCTTCTGTACAATTCAATACTCGTTCATCTCAAAGTTGTGTCCTACACAAAATGTCATACCAGGATAGGGGGAAAAAATTGAAATGAACCAAGGACCAAGGATTTATCAGGACAATTAAAGATTGAACAAATACTTTGGAATTCTTCTCTCCCTCTCTACTCTATTCAATGTTTCATTTGGAAATTCATTATTTTTTCAAAGAATTCCAACTTGTAGCTTACCAAGCTTGGGTTTTTTTAAAGGACTTTTTTTTCATTCCCTTCACTTTTTTTCCATAATGAAAGGGAGAACTGAGAGTTGAGTTTGACACATGATTAGAATATGACATGCAAGTGTCATTGTGGGAAGGAGGAAAGAATGGAAATGGAGAGGAGAGAAGAAGAGGGGTAAAATTTGAGGTGGCAATGAATATAAAAAATGATTATATAATAAAATAATGATGTAGCCACACACACACACTACACTACACTTTTCCCTCTCCATGACACTCCATGATAGCATATAATTACGAGTGCATAATCCGCACACATGCATATTCAGACTGTGACCTGACATTAAATACGTGTACGTACACACACGTATGATTCAAGGGATACATGAAGTGCAGTGCAGTGTGTGAGTGAAAGAGAGAGTCTTATCACATCCGCTTTTTTCCCTGTCTCTCTCATTCGCTTTCAAGGAAGATCCATATCAATCCCTACATCACTCACTCCCTTGTTACTCACCTGTGACACAATAATAAGACTAATATCACCTTGTTGTTCTCCCCTTCATGCTGCCGAAACTGCGAGGAAACCAACACACACACAGGTTTGGATGGAGGGAGAAGTGGGTAGTGGTGAAAAAAAGAAGACAATGAGAAAAAACACGATGGGGAGTCTACTCTTTTTGCCTATTATCTCCTTCTCTCTCCCTGACACTTGTATACACTCCATTGTGTACAAATGTAATATTTTTTTTTATTGTGAACAGTTCATCGATAAATTCTTCTCTCCCTCCCTCTCCCTTTATTATTCATTCGGTGGTCAGGGAATATTAGGGAAAAAATAATCCACCCAACTTACTACTACTCCACACTTCCAGAGACAGTTGATGAGATGTGAGTGTAAAGACTTTGCAATTGAAATAAACCCCCCCCCCCCACCCCACACACACCCTTTCTGTCTTCTTCGTGTGTGTGTGTGAGGATTGCCATTGGCATATATTGTAGCTTCATGGAAGCAAGAAAGGAAGGAAGGCAGAGAGGAGAAGAAGGAGGGATGGAATAATGGACTGTGGCTTTTCCCTCACACTCACATTATGACCATCAACAATGACATCCTGTGGAGAAACAAACAGAGAGAGAGAGAGAGAAGAGAAGAGGATGAAAGATTTTAGAGCAAATAAAATAGCCAAAGGTAATATATCATTCGGAGAGCGTGCTCTAGATTCTATACTTATGTGTACTGTGTAAAGGGACTGGCCATTCATCCATCGACAATCTCCATCTCCATCTTTTACTGTATCAACAATTATACTCCATAGATGCTGTATAGATGTGTGTGTGTTAAGGAAATATTAGAGGGTTCTCTCTCCCTCTCAATGTAAATACTTGTGTGTGTGTAGGATGTAGAATTTTTCATAGTTCAAGTTCATACAAGACATAAAATGTGGAGAGGAGAGAGAGAGAGAGAGACTCTGTCACTCCACATGTTAAGCTATAAAGATGTCTAGGATAGACAAACTTTTAACTTTGAGAACCCCCCAACAACAACGAAGCCAACAGTTGGACGTACCCACGATCACTCTTCGTGCTGATCTACACGAGATGTACACACACACCACCACCACTTCTATCATCATCAACATATGGAATGGATTGTGTGTGTGTGTGTGTATTTAATAGCAGTAACCGGCGAGGTTGAAACAAGTTGGTCACTATCCCTATGCTAAATTTTGACTGTAATGCTACTACTTACATATCGTGTAGTTTGTGTGTGTGTACACACACATCTCTCTCTAATATTTTGTATAGATTTTTATTAAGTGGACGAGTTTTGAAATGATCATTAAAAGTCTATATTATCCGCCTTTGCATGTAGTTGAGGAGGAGCAGGGATATAAATGATAAAATAAAGTAAAGGAAGGAGAGGCACACACATCATCATTCTTGTAGATTTGTATGTGAAAAAAATGTAAAGCTTATGATGTACACATACAATGGTAACTTGGATATGATACGTATCATCGTATCCCACAACATGTTGTGTGTGTGTGTGCTGTTGTTGTTGTTGTTGGGGCGATGATATGACAGACTCGTCGTCTCTCATCTGAATGCAATGCTCGTATGTGAGAGTGGATATGACTCTCCTTTGATGAATGACTTTGCAATGGAGCCAACCAATTCAACTTGCCATTCCACACACACACACACACCAGTACTCCATACTCTTTCCCTGACACATGGGGTACATACATCCTCATACCTATAAATAATACAGATTGTCTGTTATACAACCAAAATGATGATAGAGATTGTCATTTTTGTCGGAATATAATTGACCACTCATGGAGTGGTCCAACGAGTGGAGTGGACCAACGAGTTCACTCAAAACCTTTTTTTTACAAGATCCACATTCATATCATAAAGGCAGGGGCAACAACAACAACAATGCACACATATGCACCTTCCCTCCTTGCACTATTGTGGATTATGATGGGGGTAATGTTAATATGGATCAGCGAGACATAATTAAATTTTATTATCCAAATCAGCGGTCCTTCTTCTTTCTTTCTCCACTCACAATTGTCAGTTTGTGAGAAACGGGACTTTCTTCACGAAAAAAAAGGAGGTTCATCCCTTGAATAATAATAATCATGATATTATAGGAGGTGTTTTCAACAACTTTTCACTGAATCCTCCATCCATTCTTTCTGTATCTGTATTTCAGGGTCTCTCTAATTGTAAATCAATGAATATCCTTCGCCTTATGACCGTCTTTAACTTTTTTTTAGTCAAAGAGCCGCTTTTTATTTTTCCAGTCTTGTCTCTCTCCTCACAGGGAAAACTATTCTATTGGTCGTAATTTTGACTGACCCTTTTTGTGCTGACTGTGACTTTTACACAATTTGAAAGTCAAAAGATTATACGATTCACTGCCATATATCTGTACAATCTGTGTGTATCCCAATTGCCTCGTGATGAACTCGACTCTCTCTATTTTCCTAACTCTCCATGGTTATTATTATGGTTTGCATATGTATGGGATCTCATCCTTCCTTTTCCAATAGGACTGCTGTCTACCCATCGTTTTAGTTGGGCTGTGAGCTGTAATTTTAAATATAAATTTTTGGGACTGTGTGGGTGAAACTGTAGGAGAGGGAGAGAACGGATGAGGACATAAAAATAACAGAGTAATAATAATAAAATAAATTATACTTTAACAGTCCTTCCAGTCCTCCACAACAAAGAATTGACTGCTTCTGCTGGTGAAGCTGGTACAGTGCAGACCTTCCATTTCCCTCTGTTTCTTGTCCCTTTTTTCTGGGATTTTAGTGTCACCATCCATCCATCGTCATTGCAGGCATCATGGTCATCCCACCCTGTTCCTCATCCCATCTTCCTCCCTCTCTCTCTCTCTTTTCGAGTCGTTTACAACATTATGAGTAGTCATAATATTTTCGATGAGAGGAGGAGGAGAAAACAATTAGTCTCCTTATTATCTTGTTTTTCAATATTCCAGTTCTGCAACCCCCCTCTCTCTCTCTCTGCATGTGTGTGTGTCTCAGAGTGGGAAAGACAAGCAAAAGTGGGGACAAGAGGAAAAAATAGAGAACGAGTTGACAAAAAGACTTGTACACACACTAATACATGTAAGTTGAAACTATTTAAGCATACAATACAACAACACACACACACACACTGAGAGAGAGAGGGAGAGAGACAATACATGCATAAAATATTTATGACAATTATCATTAGTTACCAGACCGCAGAATCTATTTACTCTGTACAGACGCTTGTCTCTCGACTTGTCTATTTCTCCCTCCTCCCCCCTCCCTCTGAACGTCATTATTTCTCCTGTAAATTATATTAAATGTATGTCATTTACATTTATTTTTCCCATATCTGATTTTCTCTTTTACGTCTTTTTTTATAGAGTTGACGTAAATTGCATCCTTGTTCTCCTCTTTTTACTTTTTTTATCTCTCTCTCCCCCTCTCTCTCTCCTGTCCAAAAGAGTCATCCTTGTTTTGAAAGATTTGTTATTGCCTCGCCATGTCATTTGATTCTCAATTTTCTTAAATGTTATTACATCTGTGAGTAGAATACAGTCCATAATTATTCACTATTTTTTGATGGTGAATAATAGAAAACAAGGGATCCCCACACAGGACAGTGTGTTTGTCACACAGGGAAAATTACACATGCCAAATAAAGTAGCTACTTTTTTTCTGCATTCGCTTATCAGTTAAACTAGTTACTATCAAAAGTCTATAACATTTCAGTACAATATGTGAACCAACCTTGTGACGACGTATATTAAATGTGATGCAGCTCCCATCGATGCAGTGAATAGAGAGAGAGAGAGAGAGAGGGGGAAGATGATGAAATGGTAAAAGAATTCCAATAAAATAAATTAGAATCATAAAAGTTGAAATGACCACATAGTACACTAAAGAAGTAAATTGCAATTTTTTTGGCCTATATATAACGAATGGTACACTCTGTGAGCCATACCACAATGCAATTGACTTGATAAGAAATGTGTGTGTGTGTGCAGTCGTATTAAAATATTTCAATGATAGGAGGTAATTTGCCATTTTATCCTCAATGAGACAACAAGAACAGTTAGTTGTTGGTGCCAGAGAGAGAATAGAATTGATGGTGGTACGTGTGTGTGTGCGTGTGTGTGTTGGACAGGACACTGAGAAAAATATTGAGCTCATCAAAAGGAAAAATGGTGGATGGAGCCGTTAAACGTTAAATTGAGAGACAGATAGAGAGAGGGAGAATAATAAAAATGTTTTCTAGCACTTGACACTCATTCATCAAGAAAATTTTATTACAATATCACCATGATAAATAAATAAAACAATAAATACACACACACGTAGAGAGACAGATAGGGATAGAGAGAGACGGGATAGGAAATTGGAGATGAGTTATATTATGCTAATACTAATGGTAATTGGAGTCACACTCGTGGATGAAATACGGCAAAAAAATTTTTGTGGGGCTGAGCTTGAGCTGGATGATATTGTGCCAAGTGTCTGTGTGTGTGTGTAGTGTGCGGACTCGAAAAAAGAGAAGGCGAAACACGAATGTGTGAAAGTGGAGAACTCTGGCATACCAATCGGCACCACCAAGTCTTAATTGTCAATTAATGCAATAATCATCATCACGTCCCTCGTCCCTCCACCATCACTTTTAAACTACACTGTACACTATGACACGAAAGAGTTTTATTGCCCTGCCACAAACACTCATAAAATACACACACAATCACACACACACACTCAAGACAGAAGACAACAGACAGAGAGATGGACAAGACAGGGGCCAAAGTCATAATTTTTTTCTATCATCATTTCATCTCAAATGAACCCAGTGGAATCAAGATGACACTCTTCTCTTGTCCCTACTTTTTCTTGTACAATTACCCTACACACACACACACAGACGCACACCCTCACAATCGACGATAAACATATTATTCATAAAAATGTGTCTTATCACCCTAGATGAGTCGTCAAGATGCGATAGTTGGCAGTTCACACACACGCACACACCACCATACGAGTGGAGAGGATTCTTCTCTTAATTGATGGATCATTGACACATTTGTAATGCTAAGAAAAAAATGGCAAAATAGACAAGCAAGGAATTACATTTTTTCACGATTTTATCGTCATGTTATGTCTTTTGTCAAAAAAAATTGAGAAAAAGAGTGTTCAACTTATCGTCTTGTCATCCCATCTTGGCACTTGAGCATAAATGAGCATACCTTGCAATATTTTGTTTTTATTTCTCTCTCTCTCTCTCTCTCTCTGTGTCTCTACATTTTGATAATCCAACAGAAAGTATTTTGTCATGACATTTGCACGCAACAGCTCCACAACAAGCTGACATAACATTTAGAGTCCCATAATAATATCCTCCTCCCATGAAAAACTGCATCAGCAGCAGGAGTATTGTCTAATAGATTTAGTCGTCATTGTCAATCGCCAGAAAAGAGAGAGGGGGGGAGAGAGAATTGTGGAGGAACTTTATGATAGTTTAAGTAGGGCCATTTGCCTGGATGGAGAAGAGTCGAGATGAGGATACGAAGGGAAGGTTGGACAGCGGGTGAACCAGGGAAGACATTCATGGGGATGGAAAAGAGAGAGGGAGAGTCAGTCATAGCAGGGAACATTCAAGTTGGATGCTGGTTTGCTGCTGCTTTTGGGATGATGATGATGAGGACGATGTGGGAATGACGAGGAAGAACTCACATAGCGAAGATGAAGATCCTCTCTCTCTCTTTTCTTCTACATTTGGAGAGTTGGGAACATGAGTTGTATACTTGTTCACTCCACACACACACAGTCAAAGCAGCGTGTGTGATGGCTTGTATGTAGTCAACTCTCTCTGTGTAAAAAGTATTATGGAGAGAGAGAGAGGCGGCCGCTCAAATGGCTCATGGTGTAGATATACATATTGGTCTGTACACACACACAGGGCAGAAGAGTGAGTGGAAGTAATGTATGTAGTAGAGTGTACAAATACAAGTAGTGGAGGTTGTGTGTGTGTGTGTGTGTGCAGGCAGTTGCTGGTGATAATATTGATGGTGGGGAATAGCTGGTTAGGTTGGCCTGTCGAAAAACAGCAATTTATCATGTTGTTACGACGTTGTTTATGATTATTTATGATGATGAGAAGCCTCTTAATGACCTAGCATTCAGATCGCATTGCAAGTTGCTGCCACAGTTCAAGCAAATCGGGTCTCAACTCAATTCAAAAAGTTTTTGCCCTCCCCCCTTCCCATATGCACAAGAGGCAGAGAGACGCATCAAAACCATGGATATACCTTCACATTCATACTACCCTCAGCAGAGTGCTCCATGTCCATACTCCATCTCAAAAGATACAGACACAATGTGTGTGTGTGTGTGTGGAAGGGACATACATAAAACGTGAATACACAGAACCCCCATCTCTCTCTCTCTCTCTGGTTGTGTACGGGGATGAAAGCAAAGGGCAATTTCAAATTTTACACACATCTGCATCCCCACATTATAATGTGCATATGGCCATAATCAGGATCTGATGCTCCACTCTCTCTCTCTCTCTCAGCCATCACCATTAACACTGACTAGAGTTTGGATGTACACGGGTAGTGTGGAGTGAGTGAGTGGAGAGATGCAAAACATATTCTGGCTTTGACTTTGCCAATTGGCCGTCCTTAACGTCGTCATCAACGTCACGGAGCCTCCAGAGTGAGACTCACATTAGCATTAGCACTCACAACGTATTTGGTGTGTTTCTTCTATTTTATTCTCGTATAAAAAATGTAAACCATCAGAATGATTCTATGGCTCTGCCTGCCTCCCTGAGAGTGTGTGTGTGGGGGGATAAGGGATAACTGCAGTGCGTTCTCTCTTTCTGTGTGTGTGCCTGTTAAAGCCACACGAGATGAGTTCTTTGTGTGTCTGTGTTCCTGGGACAAGCCACACAAGTTTACACGACGTGTGTGTGTGTCTTGTTGAGTGTAAAGGAGGAGACCATAGAAATGGATAGGCCGGCAAATTGGCGACTTTAACGGCCTCAACCACGACCAAGATGATGATCTTGTGAATGGTGATAATGGGGATGTGATGACGATCAGGGCGATACATAGGCCGCTCAAAGAGGATAATCTGTCTTTTCTCTTCTTTTAACCATGGCCCATCCTTACTCTCTTCCACCCTCCATCACCATCACAATACAATTTATTTCCACATTTACATTTTATGCCGTACACAGTCCAACTTTTTTTTCTCTCTTCTCCTTCTTTATTTTTTCTCTCTTAAATTATCTCTCTGTCCGTTTTTCCTTCACCGTCCTTTAACACTACAAGTTCTTCTGTGTGTGTTAGTGTGTGTGATGGGGAAGATATTCCTAGAATCTCTGACAATGGACCATCCAATGGTATTTTTGAGAGAGGGAGAGAGAGAGACAGAAAATATTTGAGTTTGCAGGACCATGCGGCTAGTAAAATAATTCAAGATAATTGCGAATTATCTTGAACATGAAAATGATGGTGGATTACGACAATATGCTGATTCAACTGTTTGTCTACTCTCCTCCTCCTCATCCTCTGTTTCCCTCATCCTCCTAAATTTTACATAATAACAATAATCATGACGATAGTAATAAACTTAATGAAGACAACTTGTCCGTCGTTCCTTCACGCTGCTTCATAGCATAATATCATGAGGTGTATATATGTACATCATTGTACTGATAGATGAAGCCGAGACACACTACATACATTTTCTGCTCCTCCTGTTAAACGTCATTTGCCGGATCTTCTAATATGATATCTAACAATGGTTTTGTACAGCCCATCATCTGTGTAATTATTGTCTCTCTCTCCCTCATCTCTGTATTAGTGTGTATATATTCATAAGGGTACTCACGCTTGCAAATTTTTTGGAGGGCACACAGCCACAGCAGAGGAGTCTGAGTTTGAATGAGAGAGGAAAAAACAAAAATAATTTACATTTTATAACATTCTACTGGTATAATTTAATTTTCTGGATAGTTTATCACTCCAAATTACTATTCAATGATACTCTTCCTTAATTTGAGATTATTCTCTGTGTATTTGCGAGTGAGTGTGTGTGTGCATTACTCTAATAAAATTTATGACTTTCACAGTGTACAAAAAATTAATTGCTCTAAAATTTTTTGTACAATATACACACAATAACAATTCTTTTTTTCGCACTTCGCACTACAAACTACGATTTAGCTAAAAATAATCGAAAAGTCCTTCAAATTTTGAGACACTCTTTCAATCCGTGATTCTCCCCAAGTTTCAAATCCTCAAACCATTAAATTAGATATAATAGGGTCCAATTAGAGACTACTCGGTGAAAAAAAATTTTAAATTTTTTGACAAATGTCTTTGTTGTCTTTTTGTTGAGAACATTTTTTGAAAGATGAGGCCGACCACTCACACACTTCACTGTACACGAGACAGGATACTAAATGAGCATTTATAGCGTGTGTGCTCAGAGTGAGAAATAATAGTTTAAAAAGGCAGGAGCTGAGACAAGAAGAGAGAGAGAGGCTGTATCCTTGTTTAAATGAAATTTCACACAGTTATCTATTGAAGTTGCCATATCCTGCATAAATTAGGAGAGAGGAACGTTGCACACACAGACACACACAAGGCATGTGTCCCATCACGTTCCCCATTCCACCTTCATATTTCACACAGACATTAACGTCAGGAGCAGAAGTCCATACATTCATCCATCCATCCATTCAGTCCACAAAACGACATGAACAGCATAATCATTTGTCTGCGGATAAACATGACAGAATCTACAAATTTTTCCTCTCTCATCCTACATTAAGCATGGCCATGTTTACGAGTCGTCACATTATCTCATTTTTCCCCCACAAATTTTTAAAAGTATGAAAATGGCCCCACTACAAACTAACCTCAACTCTGTTTCATAGAATATGCATGAGTTTTTGAGTGGAATGTGTGTGTTTTCTGTAAACTCCCTACCACACACACAGTCTGTAAAGTAAAGCACAGAGTAGTGCACCCCAGGAAAGGGATCAACATTGATTCAAATATACACATAGTTAGGTTGTCAGGGAAGGGAAATTCGGTCAAAATGCTAAATTGGCCCTGTCGGCATCACTTAGCACTGAGTCGAGTAGACATTTCCCTTGTTTCGGCTTGCATACATACAATTGAACTGTCTATACCTATATATGCATAAAATGTGTAGTCTAGGCTGTAGGTATTGTATGGGACTGTATGTATGGAAAAAGTGAGGCAGGGAATGCTGAAGGACGAATCAATTTAGAGTAATTATAGGGGAGAGGGAGGAGAGTGTATTGTATTGGATAGTTTTTGCCCAAAATATATATTATATTGTGTTATATTATTTATTAGGTCCCCTCCTTGTGCAAAGTATGTAGAGCTGAAATTTCCACATAAAATTATGAATACTTTGTAATTTTAACAAGATAATTCTTATTTAAATGGACAGTAGGAGAAAAGAGAATACCTATGTGGGATAATAAGTGTGTGACAGGGGGAAATGATACTCAAATAAAAGTTGAATTCAAAATCAATAAATTGAATATTGTTGTCATTGCGCCACATGCATATTGGGAAGTTCTCTCTCTGTCTCTCTCTCAAAAATGTGTAGGGCAAGACAAAATAAAAGGTAGACACGCTCGCAGACACACAGAAAGACACACAATTGAGTCGATAGGGGATTTTAATTAGTGAGTCGAGTCAAGACTGAAATTGGGCGTTTGAATGAAGGAGGGGTTTTCCTATGTAATTGCCTCTTTTAGTGGTGATTACCCTGTGTGTGTGTTTACTGTCCATGTCAATACATTATTATAAGGAAGGAAGCTTTCATATGTCATATTAGTGGTGAATGTCTACAACAAAATAATGTATAATGTTGCTCCATTTTCATCCCAGCCAGCCAGACAGACAGAGAGAGAGGGGGAGGGAAGAAATTTTGAATGAGACTCTCTCTCTCAGCATACTGTATACGTGCAATTACGATCCGTTTAGAGTACTGCAAGTGTGTGGTGGTGATGATGATGATGATGAGTGTGTGTGTGTGTTGTACAAGAGGTGATTAAATTGTGGAAAAGAGTTGACATTTGAAATTAAATCGTCACATCGTCCTATGACAGCCTATCTACCAGTAAGTAATTGTTTAAATGTCAAAAGATAATTTAAAAGGAGGTGGGTGGGTGGTGGGGTGGGAGAGTTGAAAAGAGAGAGAAAGGGAATTTGTTGTATGGTGCATAATATTCAATTGGATTTTGTCGCTCATAATTTCTCAAGTGGAGAGCCCAGAGGGCCCAGAGAAAGAGAGGAGGATAAGCACATATTAATGAGACGATGATGGTGGTAAAAATACACACACACACACGGTGTATTTGTTGGGGAAAAACTGGACCTTGAAGTACAAAATTGTATTATTCTCTTCTCTTTTATATTGGATACCATTAATATGAAAAGTCCTAGCTGCTCCTCTTCAGAGTTAATGGTACTGGTGGCACGAAAACTATGACGTTTTGAGACAGAATATTTTGTGGAAGAAAAGAAAAATTGGTCGTCACACACTTTAGGCACACACAGGGAGAGAGAGTGGGTTTCTGTACATGCTAAAGTTGGGGTGATGTTGGATGTGTAGGTACATCTGGAAAAAGTCCCAGGGTCATGAGGAGTTTGAAGTGTTGAAAATAAATCAAGAGAGAGCTAATGGCAGTGTGCTGTACAGTGTACAGTGTTGTGTGTGTGTGTGTGTTTGTAGTGCTCACAGTGGATATGGGAAATGACTGAGGATGAATGATCCGACATGCGGGAGAATCGATGGAAAAATTCATTATCGTGACATTGGTTGACGGACAGCCCCAAAAACCTATCATCCATTGTCAACATCACACTAAATTATACTCTATTCACTTCAACGTCTCTCCCTCTTTTTTATCTGATGGCATGTGACTGACTAGTAGTCAGTCAGCTTCCAGCTTTGTTCTTCCTCCAAAATGGAGTGAGTAACAGAGACACAGAGACGGGGAGAGACAGAAGGGAAACAACAACCAAACAACCAACAAAACCAGAGATAAGTTAATAATCAAAATACATACATATTACATATAGAGGTATGCATATGTCTGTTTGTCTACGTGTGTGTTTTGAGAGGGATTAAGCAACTCTGTTTAATGTTTGTTTGGAGGAATGAGAAACTCTCTAATTTAAATCGGACAAGATGATAAATATATGTGAAGCTCAACTCGTATAAATCTCTGGACTGGAGATCCGAAAAAGATCCAACTGGATGAAAAATGTAAATGCTCTGTGTAGAGTACACACTGTACTTTGTGCTTTTGTCAGTAATACTGACTCAGTATGCATTTAGATATGAAAAGAAAATTGTGTGTTCCTTCTCAATCTTGTATTTCTTTCAGGCATTTTTTTTATTTCAAATTTTTTTCGATGTTTTTTCCCAAATTTTGATATCATCATCATTAATCATTTGGGACCACTCATCACTCACAAGAGTAACAACTGAGGAAAATGAACGTTTTTTGTTTTCATGCAGTCACTTGGACGCTCTTCAAAATATTTAGGTGAACAATTTTCATTATGTACACACTCGTTCAAGTAGCTTTGTTTTAAATAATTTTGTATTTATATATATTGTAGTATTGCATAGTAGATATATAGTAGATATAGTTATGTATCATTAGTGTGTGTTGCTGTGTACAATTCATAGATTGGAAAAATGTAGTCATCATCATTAGCCACAGTACAGAATTTTTTTTAATATAAATAAAAACAACAATATTTTTGCCATTCAACAGAAATTGATGATACAACAATTTAAACTTGATATTCACATCCTTCATCTTCCTGTCAACAGTACAAATAAGAATAAAATATATGAATCAACATTATGTACTTACAGGATGAAATTATTTTTAAAAATTTCGTCACAACATCATCACATGATGAAAACATTAAATATTATTTCCTCATTTTCCCCACACACTGAAAATCAAGTACAATACATCTATTTTAATTTGTACTAATCACAAAAAATCCCGTACATACTCACTACACATAAACAGTCAGTAGTGAAGAGCAGGTGTGCGTATGTCTGTCATTCAAAAAAAGTCTCATTCACAAAATCTCGTATCAAAATCAAATACATAGAGAAAGAGAGCAGAAAAACAAGAGATAATTCCAAATACAATCGATAGTTAAAATGGTAATGGCACAAAGTTCGAGAGCGAGAAAGAGGAGAGAAGAACGATGGACAAACAAAATCAAATTTTTTGAAGAGGTGTGAACGTGAATTGCTGACGAAATTTGACTACTTTCACAGTAAGGAAATTGATGTATGGGGAAAATGAGAAGGTAAAACATTTTTTTCAAAAAACATTTGAACATGATAATTCCATATTTATTATTATATGACATCATATCCTCCCCACACACACGCACACACACATATGTATTTTCCCCTCTCTGACATCCCAATCCACCCTGTTTGTTGTCTGTGTCAAAACTGTCAAGATAAAAATGTGAGTGTGTGTGCATGCTACTCTTCTGTGGAATCATGCCGAGGAAAAATGATGGTAACGGGAATTGTGTGTATTGATGTGAACACACACACACAGAGACTCTCTCTCTCTCCAATAATAATGGCAATGTATTGTCAAATGTCTGAACTATTATTGATGATCATCCAAAGTGCGCTAAAGTGTCAAGTGTGAACTGGCTGATATCATTGTACTAATTATTATTAATTTTTTTCTCTTCTCCCCATTAAACTCATTATCTGATATTACATACTACATACTAGTGGTCAGTCAGTGATGGTCGTGGTCGTCAAAATGTGAAAGAGTTTGGTAAACGGTGCATGAGGACGTACTTCCATTTAACGGAACGAGTTCAGAGAGAGAGAGTTTGTCAGCTCTTCACTTCATGATATTCCGTTTTTTTTGTTTGTTTGTTGTCCCTTTCTCTATTGATATTTAGTTTTTCCACATTCAACTTTTATCAGACAGTTTGAAGCCGGTGTCACAATTTTATCGTTCAATGTCCAAGAACGTAATTTAATTGCAGTCATTTGGAAAGTATTACATGTGGAATTGTTGGATGGATGTACATACAGCTCTTTCTCTCTCTTTGTGTGTGTGTGATTTTCACTGTATGTAAATACACCATAGTCCCTTGTTTGAAATGCATACTTGACAGTTAACATGAAGAGGATTATCATTATATTGTCTGAATGATGGTCAGGGATTTGACTGGTGCTGTGTGTGTGTGATTCAATTTGATTGAATTTTAATTATGAAAATTGGGGCCTCGAGAAACATGAAACATTTAAATATGATGGGAAGTTACGTATACTATATGAAATGTCAAATTTAACTGTCTCCAATGATGCTTGAATGACATTACTTTGTTCTTTTTGTGGACAATTGTGACAAAAATGTAGAGCCATGGATTAATTTTTATGAGTTGTTTTTCCCTGATAATCTGTCAAAACTTCTTTGATTGATGCAGCCTTCTATTCCCATTCTATTTTTAAATGACAGCTTTTTTATTTGAGGAGAAATAAGGGTCATAAAAATTTTGAATTTATGAAAAAAGAATGGAGCAATTAAAATGGAGTAAAAAAATTGACAGAAAGACTGGAAATATTGTCTTTTGTTTGTATGATGGAAATTTAACAAAGGATACATGGAGAGCCGGATAAATAATACTAATAAAAATATTTTTATAAAGTCATTGCAAGTAGACGAGATTTTATAATTGCAGTGTATTGTAGTATATTGTTTTATTATCATTATCATTATTTTATACTGACGCAATAAAAGTTGGAGTGGTGGTTCACATGAACAAAATAATAATTAATGGCGTATATAAACTTTTTTTTCTTTCTTCAAAAAATTGCAAACAAGAACATAAGAAGGTTGACTTTTTTGATGACGTAAAATTACACACGGAGAGTTATGAGTGAGGAGGAGGGACAGGAGTTACAGATAATTATATAATTGGACTTAATTCAATAAGGCAATTCATGTGTGTGTGTATGTGTGTGCAATCATCCTGCTTAATTTTTTTATCTCTCAATCGCTCTTTAGCCATCTTCTCTTTCTCTCTCACTAACATAATATTATAATAATAGGGCTAGCCTTAATAATACATAATAATAACAATTCCACCCTCTCCATTTTTTTTCATCTGTATCTGTCATAAGAACGGTTTTAATTGTTTTGTCGATGCACACACATATTTAGAAAATATTCCATCGAATCATCATTCATAATGTATCGCCGTCATCGATCATAATAATAATAGCACAGTGGAGTAATAAGGATATTTAATTTAATAATATATACGGCATATCTTGCGACTCTTAATTTAATGTAACGTATGTCTATCGTTTTTTTTCAAAAAAAAGATCCTATTCAGAGGAGCACTGCAGGTATATATACTTAAATAGCTCGTATTTTTTCATACAATCCCTTTTTCGAAGTCTAATCATAGTTAATAATTATTCATAACAGTGGAAACAATTAACAAACAGAGAAATAGTGAGCCAGGAAAAATCCACACTTATTCCTTCTTGTCTCTTTTTTTAAAAAAATAACACATAAGTAAAGTAAAATGCACTTCTTCTTTTTCTTGTTCTCTACATATTATCCATGTTTAAGGATTTAATTGTCAGACAAGAGGGTGCGATTGTTGATAACAAACGATAACATAAATATATTGTGTATTGTATTGTATTATATGATAGCTGTAAGGATACAATATATGTGTACTGTGAGTACGGTGTGTGTGTACAATGATAAAGCAATTTCTTAAAAAACACAACAAGGAAGGAATTCAGTGTAATAATGATAATAATAATAATTAGTCACTAAAGTCATACCCTCCATATATAATTACATGTAACACAACACAACACAATCCACACACACACATTGTGCTTCTTCTTCTTACACATCCACTTTCAAATTCTCTCCTCCCACTCTGTCATGTATACAGGGTATTCAAGTCTTTTCCTTTCTTAATTATTAATTAATGTAGGTATGTACAATACAATAAAATGTAAAATGGTGGTGATGGTGTGTGTACTGCAATGTGTACTATGTATTTTTATTTGCGTGTGTGTGTGTCTTTTCTTGTATCTTATACATATCAGATGATGGATGTTGGAGGATGAGGACATGTGTCAATGAAAATTATTATTATCATTGTTGTTGTATTGTAGTAGTAGTAGAGGTTGTAAACTTGTGTGTGTGTGTAGGTACACCAGAAGAAACACAAGAAGTATGTTATGTTGTTATTATTGTTGTTACAGTACTTGAAGGTAAGTATGAATAATTGGAGCACAATCAAAAGTTTATATAAGACTTCGTCCAGGTATCATATCATTTTAAATATCTTGAGTAGCTCACACTGCATAATAACACTTAATTGTGAAAAAAACGACTTGGATTTTTTTTGTACATTTCCTGAAGAGAGGAAAAACAGATAACAAAAATAATAATATATGATAATTTACACTCACACACACACTTCACATCCCCCTTTTTATAGAAATGTTTTTTCTTACACATCTTCTGTACGTGTGTGTAAAATGAGTGTTGCGTATGTGATAACAAGTATCTGGGGGGAATTGTTGTAATGAAGGAATACATAATAATAGTAATAGTTGGCTATATTTTTTGTAAAAGGTAAGTATCCAGTTTTATATAATAATATGTATTTTTCGTATAATATATTTTTTCTACAAACTTTGGTAAGACTAAGAATGATTTGTCCATTAAAATAACTCACTCACCCTCCCTCAACTCAAGCCAACCAACCACACACACATATTAACTGACATTATCAAGAGAGAAGTAGTATCATTTTTCAAAAAAATAATAGTAGTAATAATTGTAGGAGCACAAGGTTTTGTTCTTTTCACACACACACACACACACATTACTATCCTTTCAAGAAAGCTTTTTTTTAAAAAACGAATCCATTTGATTTATTTCCTGTCTCTCTGTCTCTCGCTCAGATTATGTGTGTATTTCTGTCCTAGAATGATAGGTAATAAACTCTCGAAATTTATGTGGCTATTAATATGTGTAGTATTTTCTCTGTCTGTTTTTTTCATATTTATAATTATGATATATAATAATATATATAATGCTATGTAGAGTTTTTTTTTAATCTTCTCACATCTTCTCTCTTCAGTTCACTAGTCGTAGTTCATCTGTACATTGTGTATATATTGTGTATAATGATAATTAAATTTAAAATGAGCTAAAAAAGTTTTTTTCCTCCATATTATTCTCGCCCCTTCTTTCTCCCTCCTTATTTTCTCTACACAAACTTCTCACTTAAGGATGAACGGGTGGTCCAATTCGTTGGCCATATAGTGAGTAAGGGGATGGATAGTAACTAGCTAGAGATGGAGGATGTGGAGGGACAAGGGATGACAATGGTTTGCCACCTCCGTAAGGATGGTAGCGGGCAGCGGAGAGAGGACTGAGTGGAGGTGTAGGGTAAGTGCGATGCATTGCAGCCGCGGCAGCAGCCGCTGAAGAAGAGAGGAGGGCACTCGAGTACAATGACTGTGGACTGGACATTTGTTGGGCTTCAGTCGTGGAGAGATTCGTGTGAGTACGAAGATGTTGAAGGAGTTCTTCAGATGATGGGAATCTTTTGCCACAGTAAGAGTCACCCACAATCCAATTGCACACGTATGGTCTTTGAGCTGCGGCTGCTGCAGCCGCTTGTTGTTGAGCTGCAGCCACTTGTTGTTGTTGTTGTACAGCCGCTGCTTGTTGATGTTGACTAAGGAGACTTGAGGAGTAGGATGCGAGGGCGGCTGCAGTGGAAGTTGGGATCCCACTCAGTCCGGGTGGCATGAATGGGAGTCCAATGGCAAATTTTTGATGATCACATTGAACACAACCGGCTGGACAAACACCAACAGACTGAGAGTAGGCTCCAAGACCACCAGCAGCTGCTGCGGCTGCCATCAAACCCGCCGGCATTCCTAGTTGACATCCAGAGCAGTAAGGATCTTTACAGACTGGAACGATTGTCTCCGCACCGGATGGAGTTTTCACCCGAGTGTAACCCACATAAGGAGAACCACTACCGGTTGCTGGAGGGTACCCCATGAAGGCTGCAGCAGCCGCTGCTGCTGCATGATGGGACGGTGAAGCAAAGAATGGGGGTCTCAACGCAGGATTTGTTGGGTCAAAACCTGGTGGGTAACCCGCTAGTGCACTCAGACTACTCAAAGCGGGTTTTCCATAATCCCGCAAATCTTTCCCACCCCCCATATGACCATGAAGGACTTCCAGGCCAGAGCGAATTATTGGGGAAGCTCCTTGGTCCTTCCCAGTTGATGGTGATGCTTTCCCACTGTCTGAGGATGACTTGGACTCACGGGAAGGCTCACTTTTTACTGGTGACACTTCACTGTTGGTCACAACACTTGGCCTACCTCCACTTCCCCCGGATGAGGGTGACGTTGTTCTTGAACTTTTATTATTATTGTTGTTATTATGATGGTGGTGATTGGTCGAGGGGTCAGAGGGTGGAGAGGATATGGATGACTTTGGGGTTTTTGGTTTCCCGGAATCTTCCTCATGTTTTGATTTTGAGGAGGATGAGGAGGAATTTGAGGAGGAAGACGAGGATGTTGTGGAGGTTTCATAAGGTTTGAAGGCTGGTGATGACTTGCCACCAGCAGATTTTCGATCTCCATTACCATTACTCCGAGGTCGGGAGGAGGAGGAGGACTGACTGGCATCACGTTGTTGTTGAATTGATGAGGGTGGCTGAGTCTCTGAGGCATGACTGTGACTACTAGTCTCGCTACTACACGACGACTTTCTTTTCGATGAGTCACTCGAGCCATGCAAGGATGGCAGGAGAGATTTCGTACTGGGTGAGTCTGCCCCGATTTGACTACAAGTTTGAGCCAGGAGGGCAAGTGGACTCTTTTTGGCGTCCAACTGTAAAAAAATCAAACAAAAATATATAAAATTTCATTCCACTAATCATTTTTTCATCACATTTTTTGGAAACAAGTCTCGAGAACTCAATGACATGTCTTCCGGTTAATTAAATTACACTCTCAATCACAATCTCGAGTAAGGGGCTAATTGAAGAAATCAGAATCATTCATTAATCATCGTTATCAAGGAAAGAGATCAACAACCATCCTAATCTCGATGAAGAGTCGAGTAGTCTAACAATTCCTTCAAAAATAACTCTCTACAAACATAATGAGTTCCAAGAATAGTTTAATCTTCATTGACTGTCTGTTTCCCTATTTACAAATGACGTTTTGTATTTGGACAGTTTGAAAAGAAAGAGTCAAGAGAGAGAGAGAGAGAGAGACATAAATAAGAAAAGTGAACAGTGTAAATGATATCCAAACAACTGAGAGTGACTACACACACACACAACACACATTCATCGTGTTGGCTGGCAAAAAATTAAATACAAAAAAAGACGATTTTATTTTGACACAGTCAAATAAGGAACGAGAGCAAATGGGGAAGAGAGAGAGAAGGAAAAAAGTGTGTAAAATTAAATATTTTGCTTTCAGAGTTAGCTTTGTGAAAGAAGGATGGAGAATTGGGATGATGAATTACTTTAGTTTTCCACAAGCTCTCAGATTCGTGAGTAGAGAGAGAGAAGTGAAGGTGACAAAGTGGACCGTTCACGACAATAACATGTATACCCATACAAACATACAATATTTTATATTGAATTCAGTGTGTGTGTGTAGTACAGCTTCTTTTTTCCCTTCTGTACACACACAGAGTGGAGTAAGGAAGGAAGCAAGCACACACAATACTTGAAATTATTTTCATGGCACCGAGTCTCGCTCCACGCCACACACAATAGAAAATAGGGAGGCAAGAAGAAGACGAATGTGAATGTTCACCAGACACGAAAGGAAAAGAATGACATGGATTTCCCTAAATGTGAAAAAATGTGAGTAATGCGATGAATAATTCATCCCTACCCGAAGAAGAGGAGGAGATGGAGGAAGACCAAAGGGAAGAGAGGAGAGAGAGAGAAGAAAATGAAATATACGAAAATGTCATATTTTGGGCGACAGAGCAACTCCAAATAAATTATTATTATTTCTCTCCATCTCTCTCCCATTTTTTCTCTCTCTATCTCCCTTCCTTACTTCTTCTCCTCTTTCAACTCACTTTGTCTAACCTTCTTCCCCTTCTCCCTTCATTTCATAATAATATAATGATACAACACACAAAAAACCAAGTGTCTACTGTATTCTCCAGTATTTTGAACTTTTAGCAAACATTTCCCTGATTTTTTCCCAGTTTTCTATTCTCAAAATGTCTTTTCCCCTAAAAAATCCTTTTTCCCGCATGTGCAAAAATATCACACTTAAAAGACAAAGTCAATTTGAAGAACGAATACAGATATTAATATTCCCTCTTTTCAGCACATTTACTACAAATTTACCTATCGTCCACAATGATACGTGGACATTTCCAAAAAATTTCTTTTGCTCCATCACCTTCTCTCTCTGCGCATTATTTCGTTTCATACATAAAGAATAGTTTAAACCATGTCAATGTGTGAGGAAGAAATGAGAGGATGTTTCCGAAAGAGGGAGAAGAAACTTTTTTTTCAAAATGTAGATTGTGGATCGTCATAGTTGTGTAGTTTTTCATAAATATATATAGTCAAAACAAAGGAATTTAATGGCGTAGTTTGGATGAGGGGGAAAAGAAAAAACCACGGAATTATTAATGGGACTCTGAGGAGTTGTTGGAAGAATGAAAAATATTTAAGTAGGTATATACAATGTGTGTAGTGTGTGGCACATTCTAAAGAAATTGAATTTGTTCATTTACAAACGCTCTCCTCTTCTCATTGTTTCTTTTCTCATGTGCAACATCCTCTCTCTCTCTCTTCCTTCCTCCTTTTTTTCTTCTTCTGCTTCATCTTTAGTTTACTCCCTAGTTTTGAACCCCCTCATCTTTCTCCCTGTTTTATTAGTATGTTCTACGTTGTAGTGTAATATTAGAGGCAGGAAGCGAAAAACTAAATTATACAATAAATTGTACTTTCATTTCTAGACTCTCATCCCAGAATTCATTCATCCTCGTTTACTTTTATTCATGATCTAACAAGTCGTATGGAACTCCATAATAGAAAAGTCCCGAAGCATACACGCACACTCACATTATATCTCAGACTAAAACTCAAGTTTAAACGTTCAGAGGACGAGGAAAAAAGTTTTTCCACACACACACAATAATACTCAAATGTTCACATTTTTTACTTGTTCTTTATTCCGTGTTTATTACGAGACTACAACACGGGGGATTCTGAATTCACTTATATTTTGTACTGTGAGACAGTTTTGTGTGAATTGTATTGTGCTTTTCTTTTGAATTAGGAGAAAATGTTAATGGAGAAACACATGAAAAACATGTCAAAGTTCACGCTCATTTGTCTCAACTTTTTCTTTTTTGAAATACTAAATAAATTAAGTCAAAGAAACAACTGGGGATATTTTTTGACAATGTCATTGAGGATAAACTACCAACTTTACTATTCCACCTTCACACTTGACAATTCTTTGAAAAAAATATTTTTTATTGAAACCTTAAGAAATTGGAAAATTCCTGGAAAAATAAAAGCTTTTTCAAAATATTCCCTATTGTTTTAGTCAAGATCTACGGAAAACATTCCTACCCGGAAAACAGACTGACTCACACTTCCTTTTGAAAATTTCCGAAAAATCTGTAAAAATATATTTTTTTTGAAAAAAACAATTTTAAAAAAAAATTGAACTCACCGTCGTTGGCAGCGGTGACAAATAGTCAGGCTGAAGATATTGATTGGGATTTGTTCCCAACATATTGTGACCGTCCAGAACAACCATTTGGTCACAATCAAAAATCACAAACTTTTTTCTCTTTCTCTACTTCTTTCTTCTCAAACTCTCAATAGTTTTTTTCCCAATCTCTCAATTCATTTGGATGAACTCTTTTGTAAATGTGATTTTGCTGAACCAAGCAAACAAATATTCTCCTTATTTTTCTTCCTTCCAAAAAGAACACAGGAATACTTATTTCAATCACCAGACACAAGTGTAAATTCAAAAAAAGGAAACTCAAGAGTAAACAGGTAGAAGTTGAAAATTCTCAAAAATCCACGAGAATTGATCCAGGTGATTCAACACCAGTTTTGGAAATAAAGAGAATTGACCACAAAATACACACTCTGGAACTCCAACAAAGTGATGGGATTTTGGGAGAGAGAGAAAATTTAACAAGACAAATATTTTTTCTTGACTCAGATGATATTCAGAAACTTGTGATTATTTGAGTGTGTGAATAGAAATCCGTTCACACAATTCAACTCAAAGGGAATACAATACACAAACACTGTATCAGTAGATAACTTCCGGCTTTTCCTTTTTCCTAATATGATATCCGAAATCCAGGGATAAAATGAAGGAACACTTTATATCTTTCGGTTTGATTTTTTCGTCAAAACTCGGACACAAGAAAGGAGACAAATTTTGGACAAACTCACTCCTTCCATGAACAACTTCAGACTGACTTTGCCTCGGCCGAGCAGTTGTGTTTGAGAACATCCAAAATGTGAACACACAAAAGTTCCCTTGCGCAGTGGTCCCCTCATCCATTTTTCCCCCTTAGCTTTTCCACACAGTATACACTACACACACACTACATAGAATAGTATGGCAGAGTGTGTGTGTGTGTGTTTCTACTGCTGCCTTGTAATAAAATGCGGCTTTTCGACCCCCAGTGACAGACAATTTTATGGTTTTTTTCAAAAAATACGTTTATCATTATTATTTATTACCCCCTACTATATAATAAGTCCGTCAATATCCCTCTCCCTCCCTCTCTCTATATCCATGTCCATTCAATTACTCTGTGTACACACACTGAAAGAGCACACAGACACACACACACACGATTTCCAATGATACACATAATGTACAATTTTTTTGATTTTTCATAAATATGAATCATTCATTTTTCAAACAAACGTATGGATTTTAAATTTGGGAAAAAGATTTTCAACTTTTGGATGTAGGTGAAGGTTCACTGGACCTCCACGTATACGTATAGTAAAATACAACAATTCTTTTTATACATAGATCCTTGGATATAGAGAAAAAGAAAAGAAGCTTAAAGAGCCGCCATGGTGTGATGAGATTTTCATGATATTTTTTCCAAGAAATATCATATCCTAAAAAAGGATGGAGGAGGGAGGGAACAACAGAGCAATTGAGGAGGTAACCATAATATGGAGGAATGAAATTATTTTAAAACGAACCCATTATAAACAGCAGGTGGACATACACACTCATACACACACACACATAGAGAGAGAGAGAGAGATGAGGAAAGAAGCCTTTTTTTCTCAAAATCCCATCAATCCAATAAAATGGAAATGGGACAAGCCGACACACACACTCTTTTTTTCAGCTGCCGCTCTTCTTCTCCTACGTGTGTGTGTCCATCTCTCTCTCCTATATAAATAATAATAAATGGAGAATAGAAGGAAGGAGCCGAATATTTAAAAATGTTTGTCCACTAATTGTTTAAATATTGTCCAGCACTTTTGTACATGCATTACATTTCGTGTGCTGTACACTCTTCTCTGCTCCACTTTCAACTGATCCCCCGGGGTAGGAGAGTGTACGTGCGTGTGTGTGCGTTTTTGTGGATGGACAAATAAGAAAAGTATAGTCATATTCATAAATAAGGTATATGATAGACTAGAGTTGACAAGAGTAGAGCCGATTGTCCTGTGAAAAATATTGTCTTGCCTCGAGATACTTTTAATACAAGAGGGTATGAATAACACACACACACACACAGTCCCTCACTCTCTCACAACATAGCACTTTAGCAGCAGCCCGAGAAATTGGATATGCATGTAAATGGATGAGGGTGCTCGTGGTCAAGGGAAGGCAAGAAGAGGGACAAAATATGGAAAAATATAAAATCTTTTTGTCCCTCCCGTCACTAGGACCAATTCTGAGGACGATGAGAGCCGGGAGTTTTTCTTTACAGCTTTAACACTGGCACAGTTTAAAAGAGGAGGAGGCAAGACAAGACAAGAGCAGGGCAAGTATCAAGTGTCTATGAATGAGGATTTGGATTTAAAAACTCAAATTCCTCTTGTCCTTAAAGTACATTCACAGTAAAAAATTCATAAACCAGTAGAAGCAATAAAAGGGTCCTCCGGTTTTCGATAAACCGTAGACGAGAAAATTCTAGAGTAGTTTACACATATACACCATTCACACGTGAAAAAAGTATCAAGAGCATTTTATAATATTGATCATCGATATAATATTGATCATTCTAATTCCTCGAAAAGGATTAAAAAAGGCCTTTTTTGAACCCTTTCCTCTCTTGATATTTTTCTACAAGTCTACAGAAAAAAGTCATTCTTGCAATATTGCATTCCATGCAAAATTCAAAGAAAAAATATTGGGTCCATCCAACCAATAAAATTAGAAAGAAACTAGGAGATCATATTAAAATAGATACAAA
>WJFB01000315.1:0-72975 GCA_009870185.1 Pygmarrhopalites habei | reverse complement strand
GTTTTGTCACTTACGAACACTTTTTTTTTCAAGTCCCAAGTTATGGGTCAAGCCAGCGCGGGAATAACCAAGAATTTTGCCCTCCACTTCCAGGTCAAATATCTTTGGTATTTTAGGTCACAGATTAAAATGACTTGGGAATCACAAAACCAAAATGCCAATCTACTAATAAATCTAAGTCTTAGGTCACACGCAACGCAGGGTGGCGTGACATTTGACATTTTCCAATCGACAAAATAACTTGCCCTACCCTCAGAATTATGTAGAATGGGAAAGGGAAAAAAGATAAATGTACAGTTAAAAACGACGGAGGATATACGTAAGCGCAGTCATTTGAATCTATTATTCCCTGTGTGAGGGCAGAGAGAGGGAGGGAGAAAGAGTGGAGGGGATTTGAAGTTGACTCTTTGGAAAAACTTTGAGGAAATGAATAAAAATGTCATCAAGTGGAGTCATAAACTTGTTGGCTTGTTCAGTTGTTGTTAATTTAACGGAGTATTGAAATACATCCGTATGTCGAGGAAAAGGCAGGGAACCCAGAGCAAAAAAGAGGAAAGAAAAGTCAAGAGGGAGAATCATACAGACGAGTACGACACACACATCTGCATATGCAAGTCTTTCACAATATGTGGAGCATGGAAGAGGTGACTTCACATTCGTATACATAAAAACTCGTGCTTATAAGAAGAAAGACAGGGAGGAGAAAAAACAAAGTATTTCACTTTTCAATACTCGGTTTGTTACACAACTGAAGGAAGGATGAGACAGGACGAATACTGACACAGTCAAAATTTTGAGAGGTTCAAAGTAATAGTCAAGATTTTGGCAGACTATCAGAAAAATTAGATTCCCTTTCTATCCTCCTCTGTCTCTGTATTTTGTAATGTTAAAATTCAAAAGAGATTTCCCATCTCTTTTGAGATTTCTACAAATTGTCTTGAGGGAATGCGGAGAGGAATATCGTTGACAATTTCCTGGAAATTTGAGCCTCCTCAACTAATCCATAGAGAATAATTATATGTACACAGTATAATTTCTCTTTACATTTTAAGTTGAAGGAGTAATTTGAGAACAATAATTTACCAGTTTTGAAGATAAGATACAAGTGGAATTCCCATTGAAATAAAATCTATTGAAAAAAACAGTGGATTTATGTGTGAGTGTGAAAGTCGATTTGATGGTGTGATGGGAGAAGGGTAAAGTACAGAATAGCCCAGATGGAATTGTCTCACACGGAAGGGGTCCCAACCCCACATTACACTATTGTATGTATACGATATGTACTTAATGTATCTGGCCAGGAAGAGCACAGACACAGAATGGTGGTAGATTTATCATGTCTTGGAAATCGATTGGAGAGAGAGAGAGAGAGACAGAACCCCTTCATGATGACTTTATAAAGTAAAACAAACACAATAAAAGTCGACGGTTGTCGGAAATGATGAGAAATATTTCTCAATTTGAGATTGTCTCTCTATCCCTCTCTCTCTCACACACGCACCCATATCCCACGTCTTCCAATAAATCACCACAAATACAGATTGATTTCTCCTCATTTGATCTACTACTGTAAAAGTTCATTGAGAAAATCCTCTCTCACTCCCTCCTCCTCTTTCTTCCTGCACACGTCCACTTTTATATTGTGAACTCGTCCAAAGCCCAATTACAAATGAAAAGAGATAAATGTGGACAGGGTGTGTGTGTGTGCCTGGTCTCTCAGATTTATTTGTAGATTTCCACCATTTGTATCTCTTCCACTGCTCTCTCTTTATTACAATAGAGCTCGTGGAATTTAAAATTCAAAGCCTCAAAAAAGCCCCTTAAGAACTAAGTCAGTCTTGATCGAATATATCAGTCACCTTTTTTCAATGGTAAATACAATACAAACAAATATTCTGGTAAATTGTGTTCCTCCTGTGTAATACACACGGCTCCAAAAAACCCTTTTGCCTTATAGCCTTAAGTACGGATCTTATTTTTGGAGAAATTGTAGTCAATTTATACGTGAGGGTTGTGCCTACGTGGATTTCTATTACATTAGATCGTTGTGTGTGCACTTTGACTGGAGAGTGAATGTTGAGGTCGTTAGATTTACGTAATGGCTATGTGCACGTTCCTAGTTACTCGTAAAAGGTTTTAAAAGGTTCTAATACACACAGACACAGTGAGTACCGGGTTGATAGATAAGGAGTCCGTTTCTGAAGCCCTCCGCATCCTTTGACTTGACTTGAGAGAGAGAGGATGGCTCAGGCTAATAATAAAGCTGAAATCCCCCCACACACTTTACTTATGAAGGCGGGTAGGGGTTTATTATAGGGTTGAAGAGAGGAGGAGGAGGGAGGAAGGGTGAGCCATGTAAGATGTTGAAGCTGGTAATTGTGTATATGTTAAGACAAGTATGCACGTTTACATAAACTGCTCCCTTGATTAGTTTCTTACAGCCACAGTCAAAATAATTGATCCCTCGGGTGGAAATCTTCATAAGTAAGTATTTAACGTCTTCCCCCTCTCTCCCCCTCCTCCTCCCTTTCTCTCTTTATTCTCCTTGGTCGGCTTCTTTTGAACTCTCGTCGATATCCTTTAATCGAGTCAAATTCTCAGTCAATCGAATCAAAATTAGGCTCTCTCTCTCTACACTCCATCTCCTTTGTCTACTCTTTCAGTCTACAAATGTTGGCGTTGACTGAATGGTGCATACAATCCCTTAATCCAACAAGAGTAGCGAAGAAGAGGGGGAGTGGGGGAAGAAAACGAATCTCCAAATGATGCATGAAAGAAAGAATCATAGAGAGGGATAAAAGGATGAGAAACAAAAGACACAAGGGCAAATTTGAACAGAACATCCCCACACACACACACATACACACACACGTAGTCAACCGTTGTTCTAAAAACATTCAGCGTGATGGACTGTCTTGTGTTAAGTGTAGACAGCATTTTGCAAAAATCTTGAGGCATTTTTCGGGTGGCATGCTTGTGTAATTCTAAAGGAAACATTTACATACGAGGTTTTCCACTTGTGGTCATCATCGTGATTACCATTACACACACACATCAACATGGATATACATAGTGAGGCAGGCAGCCTACAAAGTTAAACTCACGTCAAGACAAAGGTAGGAGGGAAATAGTCGTCCCAGCTTAAATACATAGGGCTTAACGAGTTGAGAGAGAGAGTCTACTACTTTGATAAACAAATTTATATAAAGCACTCCAATAAAAATGACTATAGTTTGTGCTGCATATATTTTTTCTTAAGCCGCCTTCCCTTTCACACATACATTGTACACACACACGTAGATATAATGCCGCTTTATAATGCTCATGTCATGTGCTTGTAAGTAAAATTTTGTGTGTGGGTTACCACGAGCATCATCATCATCATAATCATCTTGATATACAGTTTGTTAAGATATAGAGTTTGTGTTTGACTGAATTACACAGTTTTTATACTGTGTGTGTGTATGTGACGGAGAGTCAGTACACACACACACAGGAGAGAGAGAGAGTTGCTTAGCGTGCCGAGGTATTTTATTCGTGCTCACCACCTGGCTTCATCAATAGAAATGGTGGAATTATTACCTAATTACTAAAATACGACTAGGTATATGTACCTAGTACACTATTGTGTGTGTGTGTGAATTTTGAGGTTGTTTTGGAGTAATTTCATATTTTTTCTATCCCTCTTTCTCTCGTCCAGACTAATTTAGAGTAGTTTTCTCCAATTATATTGTTACTAGTAAAATTATCTATGTGAAAATTGAATGGGACAAATTTTGTAATTTTTGTGAATAATATTCACAAGATTTATTTCCGTTGATGAACACATTACACGTAGGATTGACATTTTGAAATAAAATTCTCCATCCAGACTGATGGATCACCCATTAACAGTTCATTGTTGATGTGGAGGTAGAGTCGAGGGTTAGTCAGGGCTAGTACTTTAGACTACAGTAGGGGCTCATTAATTATAGAATGGAGAGAGGAATAGATGTAAAAAAATCAGTGGGAGAATTATCATCTGGTGGATGTTGGTTGGACACAGAAAAATGATTTTTTTTGTACAACATAATATCTATATCAATGCACGATGATGGCTTATGTGTGTGTACCTTCCGTCGTTGTTAATACTTGGCAGTTATGGATGCGTGCTCTGGCACAGGCAAATTCGGATGAGAAATGGGGTCTAGGTTTTTAGTTCGCGGGGCAACCATGTGAATAAGCATGTACTTGTTTCACTCTGTGTATTCTACTTATACTCTGCGTTATGTACACCACGCTATGTGGAATGCAATAGTCGATGAATAAAATTTTTTGAAGGCGTAGTTCGAATGGGGGGAAAAATATTAATATAATAGAATGTGTCTGTCTGTCGTCTATAATAATATCCCTAGCCAAGGAGGACAAGAGCAATATAATTTGTCTGACCGGCACTTTCTCCCATACCCCCCAAAATAGCCGCCATTAATAGTCATCCCTCACACACACACACACACACACCATCACACCACAACATAGCACACACACGCCATACTGTTTATGACGACAAGTTAGACCTAAAATACGATGGGTGAACGAGGGAAAAGGAATTCTTGACATGGAGAGTGGTAACTGGTAGTCCATGAGTACTAGAATGATTTTTCCTCTCGAGTTCACACACATCCACGATCATTGACTTGTGTGTGTTGTTGTACGGTGTGTGTTTTCAATGGAAAAGTCACATTATTGACGAGCTCAGCACGGTGGACTCTGTGTGTCAACTTTTGACAAAGTAGGGATGAGGGTGTTGGTCGGGAAGCTTATTACTTTTTCTTGGTGCAAAATACGAAGGTGGACATGTCATATATTTTATCCCTATACCTCATACTCACACTACATCATTTATGTACAAAGGGAGGCCGTCATGGATTTTTTATATGAGTGTTGAAGTGAAGTGTGCGACCACCACACTTTATATATTTTTGTTTGTGTGTTTGGTCGTCCCCTTTCAACAATTCTTGTGAGACTATAGACATAGCATAATAGAAAATGATGTGTGTGCATAATACACAATACTTTTTCCTTCCTTTTCACACACACATATACTAACTCACACTATCCACCGACGCCACACACAGACCAAGTTACATAGTCAACTGTATAGTCAATATTTGGAGTCAAGACAAAACTATAATGATGAACAACAAACATCCATGACCATCAAGTGGGATGGCAAGAGGATTCAATAAAAGGAACGAATCGTTTCCTAGCCTATATTGTATATCCCCTATAAACAAATGTTTGGACGACGAGGGGATTTCTGTAAAATCTGAAGGAAATGGAGTGTGGTCGATTATTGTGTGTCTGTGTGAGTTGGACATGGGAGTGGAGAGAAAAAGAAGAAAAAAAGTTTGGATTTCTCTCTCCCTCTGTCTAATAAACGGCATTATCCCTTTAGTATCCTGTCTCTCCTGAGCTGTCCCCATTGTTAGACAACTGAAACCGAAACCAAAATGTTGATATTATCTTTGTGTACGTATAAGTATCACTCTCTCTCTCTCTCTCTGGAATAATATGGACACTGGCTTGTGCATGTTAGTTTTATTTTTATTAGTTTGTTACTTTCCAGCGGAAATTCTTAACGTGAAGACGTGCTCATTGTTCCACCTCCTCCTCCTCCTCCTCCTGATTTTCTTCTTTCGTTGTTGTATGTGTGAGTTTATGTTGTAGTTATACAATTCTTTCTCCTCAGGCCCTGATTTCCCCCCTCCATATCTCTCACTACCGAGTATAATGTAAGGATGTAAAGTATACAGGGGCTACTACTTATGATGAGTTCCGACGACAAGCACTGCATTTTAAAATGAACTTATTATTATTATTGAGGAGGGTGAGGGGGCGGACGCTCAAATTTACAACTACAACAGTCGGCTAAATTATACACGAAGGAAAGTACATAGAGTAGTGTTGAAGATCTTCAGATATAGTCCATTTAAGTATTTTCCAAAAATGATCCCAAAACATTATATTCCTCAGTATTTGGGAATTTTCCTGAACCAAGGAAATTTTAAATAATTGAATTTTTAAAAATCAAAATTTTGGATACATACATACAAATGGTTAATAGTATTTTTGAATGGTGTAGACGGGGAAGTTGTGTCGTGGTTAAAGTTAATTCGAATAAAAGTTTGAAAAGGGACGATAGGGTTGGCGTGGCTGTGAAAAAATTGTACACACACAGACAGACTGTTGTTGGGGAGCTATTAGACCTTTCAGAGGAGACCTGGATTGGAGAATGAGTGACTGGGACGAGAGTCAACATACACACACAGTACACACACTACCAGCCATGGATAAAAAAAATGGTTGGGTGAGCTGGAGTAGAAAAATAGACGGGTGTGTGTGTGTGTTGTGTGCGTGTGAATAATAGAAAAATCTTGATATCTAAATTGGCTTGGAGGGAGAGGGGGGACTCGAGTTTGTGGTGTTTGTGTGTGTGTGTGACAACGTATGACATGTACTTGACACAATCGATACTACTGCCGTTTATTCAAGTTCTCTTTAATCGAATTATGATGGCGTCTCGTCTAGTTTATAGATGAGATTTTTCAACCTGTCAAATGAAATGAATACCCAACTTCCTGTCATGATGAGACCCAACCTCTATCTAATTATATCTATCCCTCCCTTCCATCACACAACTCCACTACCTGTACAGCCAACATACATATCACATGTATATCCACAGACGGAAAGAAATTGAGAGAGGGGAGAGAATGGATTGATTAAACCAATTCCGACATGAAAAACCAATTGAACCATTACTTTGAATAACTTTTACATAAGAAATTAAATACAGGAGAACACACAATAGAGTCCAGGCAAACACACACACACGTTATTTGTACAACTGAAGAATGGAGGGTATTAAAAAAAGATATTTAATCTCTTCGTATTTTTAATTTGGAATTTATACTCGTCGGATTTCCATCATTGATTTCTTTCTCTCTCTCTTCAAGAGTTGCTTCATTATGGAAAAGCTTTATTTGGCTACACACACAGGCACAATGGTCCACCGGTTCCAAATATCAGAGATTCTTCCTTATATAAATAGATCCTCATTTACGAACGATTACGAATTATACGAGTATCAAATATTCCATTCATGAAAAAATAATGAAGGACCAGAGAGAGAGAAAACTTTTCCAGGTGTACATACACACACACGTATAGGTATAGAATTTCACCGTGCTCCTCATTGTGTGCAAAGTCATGGAGAAAAATATAAGCAAGATTTTCATACGTGTATGTATATTGGATATATGTACTTTTGATGATACATCCACCCTGTTTGCCTATGGAAAAAGATAGGGGAAGGCTAACTAACAAAGCTAATATGTTATACCTCCCTCCTCTCTCTCTCTTTCTGCCTTGAGTAAATTTACCTGTACATTTCCCGAAACGAGCTTCAGCCATGTTCTTCCACTTTTCATCGTAAATGGACGAACGTCTTCCTGCCGGCGTCTATCTTTTTTCCCTCTCGTTCCCCCTTTTCGCCCGTATTTGGTCATTACATTTTACATTGTTTTGTATTTGTATTTCATACATGCACAGCACACATACAGGGTACATAAGCAGGGTATTATGTAACTTTGTACAGTTGTTGTTGTATGTATGCACTTGACGCTTTTTTACACTAATTGTGAGTTCTAAAGCTTCATTCCAGTTATCTATACTACAGCGAGTCGCCATACTTCTTTTGCATAATGAACCGTCAAGTGGAATTGTACACTTTTCTCATTTTCTACAATTTCAACTCGTTTGTTAAAAAGGATACAAGAAAGAGATAGAGAGTGAAGGAAGAGTAGGTTCAGGAGAGGTTCACGGGGATGATTGTAGTCAGTTTTTTGTGACTATACAAACTTTACTTTGGCCATCCAATGAGGATTTTTGTAATATTGCTGAAATTGCGTGGATTGAAATTGACCGGCTTGTCAATTTTAGAAACAAAATGCTGTCAGGAAACAATGACAATTAAGTGTTGTTTTGTCACACAGTGTGTGTCTACTTGAGTGTGTATGTGTGAAAACGGTGGGAAATTAATGTGTGTGGAAACTTAATTAAATAAAATATGAATGGATGGGAAGGACTTATAAAAAATTCATGAGTCCCTTTTGATTGACAATTTGGAATGGCGCGTGTGTTTTATGGTGTAGGGTGTCAGTAAAATTATTGTACAATTACAATGAATTTAATTTAAAATTTTCTTGAATTTCAGAAATGGGTGGCCAAGGAAATGCTCATCAATTATTCAATTCCCGACAACCACCAAAGAAGAAACGAAAGTCTCGAACCGCCTTTACAAATCATCAAATTTTTGAACTAGGTACTTTCTCTACATAACTACTCTAATGAAAATGAATTATTTAAAAATGGTAATGAAACTAATAAAATTTGTTTTCTCTCTTTCCAGAAAAACGGTTCTTATACCAAAAATATTTGTCACCTGCAGACCGTGATTCAATATCAGAGCAACTGGGCCTATCCAATGCTCAGGTAAATATTCTCCCCCACTACAAAACTATATTTAATAATTTTGAACTTTGAATCCTCTCGACGCTCTCCAATTCTTCAAAAAAAAGATTGAGATGAAGACTTTACGAGTCAAAATTTCCCCATTATGTACACTCAAATAATGATGGAGTGTTCCACAGTTCTGGGCATAGTCATGGGTGATAAATCAGCGTCAATGATGGTAAACCAAGTTGAGAGAATAGAGAGAAAGAGAGAGGAAAAAAGGGAAAAACGCCTATGGATAAATTTCACAGTAGGTCGAGATTTTTTCGTTAATCATTTGCATATATATCCCAATCTCTCAAGTACACATGCACAGAATGGATAACAAAAATGAAATAATAGGAAGATTACATTGGATCCTTGTGTGGATCGTATTGTTTTTTTTTCTCACACAAGATATGTTGTTACAATTGGAGGGTCGGGCGTGGAAGTGAAGATGGATGGGATGAGCTGCCGAATGTCTTCCCTTTAATGCCGCATATTCTAACAATTCTTAAATGATGTACACTCTTCCAAATATAAGGGGGTAGGGAGGAGAGAGACGTATCAGAAAGTGAGAGAAAAAAAACTAAATATAATTGTACACACACATGGTAGGTATACGTTGAAAAGTCCTACTCCTCCAGTTATTATTTTACCCTTTTGCTTTTCGTTTTTTTGAAGGCTATATTATGTTCGTTCCCCTCTCCAGTCAGGTGCTAGTTTGCCTACAAGGAAAGAACCAAAGGAGAGTTTAACTATGGCCCTTCCACCATTTAGCTTGAGTGTCTTAAAAAGCCCGTCTTGCTTTGCTTGAGACTATAATAGGCTGTCTAATACTGTATAAGGCCTGGAGAGAGGGAAGAGTAGGAAAAGTGGTAATTGAGATTTTTTGGAGAGAGCTCAATCTTCCACCTGCTCCTCCGAGACCTCCATTTATCGTTTAGGTAGATGACAAAAAGAATTGTATCAGCATCTTAAGTCTCAAGTGCAACCAGCCAACATCTCTCTCACTCTCATTTATAGCCAGCTTGGTAATGAATGGGGCAGTAAAATAAAACATACTTGTTTTTATTCTTTAAAAAACCAAAAACCAGGACCAGCCGTCAACTGTTTCTTTTTAAAAAATTCTACTCACACTTCTTTGTTTATATGGATATGCAATGTATTTGGTCCCAGTTTTTCAATTTTTTCCCTTTCTGCTATAATTATCGACATTTAGCGTAGGGTTAAGGGCATCACGCCAAGAGGTTTGGCGGCCAAGACTACCCTTCTATGTTTATGCTTGAGTCAGATGATTTTTTGACAGGGCCTCTACTATTTTATTTTCGAAGGCTACTTTTTTCCTCTCTGCATCCTCCTCTTCACCATCAAGATGATGATGATTGTATTGTGTGATTTCTATCTTGATGAAAGCACACGCGATTGTCAAGAGTGTAAAAGAGCGGAACAATTAGCTTTTGAAGTGGGTCAAAAAAGCCAATTTACCATCTCAATTCCTCATCTCAACCATGTTCTCTCAATCTTTATTGTCTTACCATTTACATTGACGGGGATATTTGAAAATAGATCCATTCGTGGTCATTTATGCCACAAGTGTGACTGGCTATCAATATTTTGCAATTTGATACCTCTGGACGTTTCTGAATAAATCTTTGTTTGTTTTTTGATAATTTAATTGTTTTTGATGGAAATGCCTTATTAATGAATGTTTTGTTTTGTTTCCTTGTTTTCTCTACAGGTGATCACCTGGTAAGCATTGACTTTAATTATTTTCAAATTCCTTACAAATCAAATTTTATGAGTCATCAAAAGTGTAAATTAGGAGATATGAAATTCATAACGTGCTTTTTTTTGTTTTTTGTGCAGGTTCCAAAACAGGTGAGAAACGAAGATGTTTTCTATTGTACCTTTACTCTGAGTACTTTACACTGATACTCTATGTTATACAGGGTGTTGCATAACCTCTTTCTCCCACCCAGAAAATGGCTATGTGGAGCCCTGTATAGCATGCAAATTTTAAAGTCTGAATTGTGAATAGGTATAAACTGTAGTCAAAGTTTTTCTGACCAAAATGGAGTATTGTTATTTAAGTACACGACATCGCATAGTCGCAATTTTTGACACCTCATGCTTTTCCCATGACAGAAGCTTTGATAGCTTTCCCTTTGACTTGGTGAAAGCCGAAACTCAATTCAAACGTTAAAAGAGTATGTAGTGTATGTAGTATATGAACTATTATGAGGGTATTGTAATGAAAGACTTTTATGAATGTTTTCCTTACAAACCCATCCGATGAACCACCAAAATAGGAGGGCAAAAACTAAAACTAAAGATTTTTTGAATTGTTTTCAAAAAAATCTATAGGAGGGCAAAACTAAAAAGGGACATGGAAGAGCTCAAGAAGGACGTTGAATCAGCTAAAATATTATCGGCCCACAAATCCTTTCTAGAAAGTGCGCACGATCTTGGTCTCCTCAAAAAGAGAGCCCAAAGTCAGATGGACATGTCAAGTGCGGCCGCAGCGGCTGCAGCCAGCTACCATGGAATCTCATCCCCGGCATCCGAGTCCCGTTCTTCCCAGTCATCTCACTCCCCCATCAATCTCACGTCAGAATCTCCTCCTTCAACGCATTAGGCTACCACTACCATTACTTCTCCCTTCCCCTCAATCGTACAAAATATACACGTCAGCTTCCTCCTCTACACATCTCTTCTCATCCACCACCAGTCAACACACAAACATTTTCTTCCTTTCCGCATTTCACAAAACAACAAAATCACTAAATCTCTCACCGACCGGGAAAGAATCAAAAATTGAAGAGATAATGGGTTTCAAAAAAGAAAATTATGTTTTTCATCAACTCTCTACATCAGCATGATCACATGTCACGAAAAAACAAAAGCCGAAAAGAAGAACAGGAGCCAAGTATCACGAAACACTGTTCATCTTGTGAGACACTCAGATTAACCCACTAAATTTGATGTATATAGTCCACACACTGTTCGTAAGTAATTGCTACTATATACTCCCTAATTCTACACACAAAAGCAAATCAGGAAGAAAAACAAATCTTGGGTTAGTACTACACTTTTTTCGTTAACAATCTTAATGTGGCATCTTTGAACATGATCTGTCCATACAGAACAACAGATTCTTCATTGATAGGACATAATTTATACATGAAGAAATTTTCTATAGCAACAAATTACATGTAGAGCTGTAATTTTAGATTTCAATACATATGGCATTATTACCCTATACAATATTTGTATTAGATCTGTACTGTGCATTCAGCATTGTCTTTTAAGTGTCCCGATCCATCCATTGAGTACCCGTTCACTTGAACAAGTGAATTGTTCATATCTACACACACACTGTTTCGTACGGTATGAGGGTAAAAATACCCACACTTAATTGTATTGGCTTTATGAATGAATAGAGGGAACGTGATGAAGTAACCGGAATAGAGAGAGACCGACATCAAACTCTCTCTCTCTCTCTCTCCATAAAGTGAGGGAGGGAGAGAGAATTTCTTGTTGGTGCGGTCTGGATGGGAGTAAAAAAAGTACTAGTACCACAGGAGCCGTTCATTTTTATTATTATATTATTAGTCAGAGCGTGGCCAGATTCTCAGACACACAAAACTGCCGACATTGTATGTACATCCCTCCAAAAATTTTCAACACACACTCATACATACGTGAACAGAAAAAGAGGATAAGGGGTTTGACACTTGAGAAAATACGGCATGTATATATTATACAATTCACTCTCCTTTTATCTCTAAATATTCCACATGTTCCCTCCTCCCCATGTGGTTAAGACAAAGTGGAAAATAATTGACTAACTTGATTCTCGTAAACCTATATACCAATTTCTTTTTGTCAAATTGCCAGTCAATAAAATCCTTCAATTAACACAGAACATGGAGAGAGGAGAAGTAGAGACACTGGCAAAGAATTTCTTTTACAAGTGTATAAACCCTCGTTTCCTCTCCACATGTTTGTTTTCTCCTCGATTCTATTTCACACACATACCTGAATTCACAATCCACATTGATTTATATATTGTCCCCTCCACACACACACACACACGTCAAGTAAAAAAGAGAAAGAGAGCTGCTCAGAAATAGCTAGACTGACACAGCCCAAATTTATAACAGAGAGAAGAAAGAGAGGCTCGAGGAAAAGGAACGGCACAGTCAAAGTACCGAAAAAAATGTTAGCAATTACAACATTATTGCTGGATTTTACGATAAGCCGCCAATCTCTTCCCTCCTCTCTCTCTTTCTCTCATTATTACAAACACACACATAGTAAATACAGAGTACAATATTACAGTAGCATATTAGTATGTGTATAATTGGACTTTGTATTTTCAGGAGCAAAATTTCTCTCCCTCTCTCTCTCTCTTCCTTTCACGAGACGTACAACTTACCTTGATTTTCAAGATGCTTAACTATTGTATAATAGGTAACACACAAACACACTCACACTCTCACTCACACAGACATACATATTATCCATCACCACCCAATCCAATCCATCATTTATATTATATTTGTGTAATGTGCAGTATAACTGCCTCCAACCTCACTACTGGCACCTTGTTGGTACAACATACTTAGATTTATTAACTTTCCTGGCCATTCTAATGTTCTCTAACAGCCACAGCAACAACAACAACACCAGCTGTACATAATAAGAAAACCATAAAAAAGTGAGCAGTAGTCGACAACACACGTACAGTTTGTAAGATGCAAGTTTTCTCAAAGAGTGTAGAGAGCAGACAATTGCTAAATGACCCAAGTTTCCCTCCCCACCATCCACTCATTTATTAGAGCCACCCGTTCTTATCAACTCATTAGCAAAGAACCAAGGAGTAAGGAGTAGGAGTATTAGCTGTGCAATGTGTGCAATAAAATGAATTGCTGTAGAAACTATATCTGTGTAACATCCGGTTCCACACACACAAACACACAACCTCACACGATACCCACCACCATACATTTAGTACAAAAAGAACTAATGTGGAGTTAACTACAACAAAATTATAATACTTTGAGTTTTTTGGACGGACGAGAGAGTCGAGTCCAACGTTGCACATTTCAACATTTTATTATATTTTGCTAGCAGCGGCGGAGGTAAACTTGTCCAACTAATGAGGAAAGAATTTTTCAACTCCCTCCCTCCTTTGACCAGCTGGACTCTCACATTTTTTCCTCTCTCTCTCTCCGTCTCCTTTTGTGTTAACTCCATGAGAAATTCAACTTTGTATTGATTTTAGCAATCCCCCCACGGAATACCTGTATGGCTGTATAATAATCATACACATTTTAAAAACAAAAGAGAACTCACAATCCTACCTTCCACACACACACACTGTGTACACATACATACCAGTACGTAGACACACACACGAGACAGCCACAACATATCCTTGTTAAAGTGTAGGCAGAGTAAACGAGGCAAGATAATAACGTCGAATCAAAGTCATATCTTTTACATCATCTAATTAACTCGAAATCTGAAGAATACTAGTAGTCAAGACCTTTAATTATTAGTCATCATATTTTAGATTGAAAGACGGATCTGGTACACCTCATAGCGTTAACGATGTCTCGGTCCCCTGTTCTGCTTTTTTTCTTCTCTTCTTCCCTCCTCTTTATTCTTGTTATTCCAAATGGTGTGAGTTTGTGTGTAAGGGACTGTGGCTTCCTTTTCTCTCTACTTACCATTTAGTTAATTTTTTTTTACAGTGAGTATTCTCTTATCATTCATGATTCAACATATACGTTTCCCAAAAACAAAAATGGGGTTCGTGCCTCCATACTCACGTACACAGAACTACATACAAACACACACACTCTGTCTCACTCATTCAGACAAACTAAAACCACTACTAACTATTAGTTTTGGTTTGCTGCTCTGGTAGGGAAGGTGAAACATGAAATAGGCAGTTTATAGATTCTATATTCTCTACCCCTCTTTCTACTTGTCAAAGTCTCACAACGTTCAATGCTGTAGGCTTACTCTACACGTATTTTCACACAGACACACACAGGTTTTTTTACTATGAAGGGTGTGTGAGATACTTACGATAGGTAGAAAAAGGAGTAAGCTCGTTATTTGCTATCTTGCTATAACCGCCTTGATCATTATTCATATAATAACCAGTTGTTTATGACTAAACAGGATTCAATTTAATTTACAAAGTTGATACTCTATTATTAAAATTACATTCAGAGGAGGATAGCGACAGCAACCACAACAACATTTGGAACATTTTTTGAAATAATGACTGTGACTCCTTCTAGTAGTGTCCATTGCATGGCACACATGTAAGTATTGTGTATGAAAGGGAAAGTCAGGGAAGCAGGAGAAAAGACAAAACTTTTTTAGGGGGTTGTCATTTAAACTCTTGCTAAATTCAAGTGTGATTAATTGAACAGTCTTATCTGATTCATTTATTTTCCCGGGTAATTGCCACAGTTCACTTTAAAATGTGACCAACAACCGAAAGAGAAAATTTATTGTTTTTTAATTAATGTCTTCACTAGTCTGACCACCACCTTTCTAAACTAAAAAGATAGGCAAGGTGATTACACGAAGCTCCATTTTACATTAACATTAAGACATGTACTACCCGCGTATGTAAAATTCAATATGATGAATTATTTTTCTTGTCATTCTAAACACACAACTCGCATTAGATTACCTAAAAAGCGGCACACAACTTTGGTCTCTTTTGCAGTCAGCCGGTACTTAATCCATGTGTGTGTTCTCAAATTATAAGGGGCTGAGAAAATATCTCAGGGAGACTCATCACACCAAAGACTGGACCACACTATAGAAATACCTGAAATATATAAAAGAGAGTAATATATGCCATACACCCATATATTTGCGCCATAAGGTTCCTTTGCGTTTTGAAGAAAAGTGAGAACATAAATTGGTAATTAATTAATAGCCACCTCTGTGTGTGAGTTTGTCTGCTATTTAAATAATATATTACGGAGATAATTCATTCATTAATTCCAATATAAATAATACTAAAGCCGTACAAGGGATGCGTGTGTGTGTGGAGGATTACAGAGGTTACACATGTGTACACAACGATGGATGGAACCTAATGGATACTTAAAAGAAAAAAAATGTCTTTGTCTGCTCACCCAAACAAAAGAGAAGGAAAAGTCTTAAATTGTATTCTTATTCAGATACATGACCATTATTTATGAGATATGGAAAGAGAAACACATCCACCGCCATCCCCTCTCCTCTCCTCTCAGTTTCACACAATCACAATACAGACACCTATATAATATTTTACAAATGTAGAAGAGTAGATAGATTTAGAAAAACCAACAACAACAACAACCTAACTACCTGTATGGCTATCATAATCATAATTTTAATGTTAACCCTTTCATGTAACCTTCATATATAAAAATACCATGGTACACACATTACACATATACCTATGGATACAATTCACACTTGTGTGGTGGACTCATCTACATATATTCTATTATTAAAAGTATCATATTTATCCTACATTTACCAATATGTAACTTTAGTACTGCTAATTATACAACTAAAAATATTACCTAGAAATATATATTTAAAATGACTGTTATATACCATTTACCTTAAATAGTAGTAAGACATAAAGAAGATACCTATGCAGGGGGGTGCATGACAAAAAAACGTTTGTCTGTCTGTCATATGGTTTTCTTATATTTGATTTAAATTACCGATTACTAACGTACAAGCTTCAATTATTACGCAAATTATTTAGACATCAAGAAAGTTATTTGTAGAATATCGATATATACTACTAGATGTAACGTGAGACTTGGCAATCCAATTTAAATTTAAATCAATTGTACCCAAACACAAACCTACATACATATATACACACAACTCTATATTTACACATTATACCTACATAGCAGAATATACTATATAGAAAACTGTTGTCATTGTAAAAGTTAATCGAGACCGAGACAGATTGTCATACTAAAAGTGTCTCAAAAAACTGGAGTCCGGGTTTTAATTAATTTAAAATATTTACGTAAATTATATATGAAAAACGTGTGTGTAGACTTAATTTAAGGAGCGGAAATGAAAAATTCATACATACTTCACAGTGAATTGTTTTAACTTTTACACAAAGCTACTACTACTACTATACTATAATACACAATAAAACTACACAACTTACTAAAACCTACATTTAACTTTTTATTTACACTGCGTTTCAAGAGAAAAAAAGTTTTTGTGTTGTAATCGTACCGTGTATCCTTACCTTGTTATGTATTGTATAGGTTTTTTGAATATACGTTAAGTATACACATATAATATATGATTATTGTTACGTAAATACATAATATAAATGAGAAAATGGTGAATGTTGAGTGAATTCCGTTTGCTGGAGCATCTTCTAATCGAAGAAAACAAAAAGTTAGCAGCAAAATTGTGATTTGTGAACTACAAGGTGTGACAAGTGCGTGTACATAAAATACTTTAAATTGTTATGAGAACTGTGCGTGTGTATGTGTGTGTGTGTGTCGAGCGAAAGTGACGGGTTGCTTACTATACAGTCAAGGACAAAAAAAATCCCAGGTGTGTGAAAAAAAGTACGCATAGGAGAGAAAAGGGCAATTTTTGGATAGTGTTTATTATGTGTGTGTATGAGTGAGTGAGAGTATGTGTGAATTTTATAACGATTCGTTATGATTCTCCTGTTGCTGGTCATTGCAAATTAATTTATAGCCTACAGTACATTGTCTTTTTTTTAAGAAAAAAGAGATAGAAAATGATCAAAACAGAATTAATTATTTATCAGTATTTTCCACCCTCCTTCCCTCCCCAACAATAGTAAAAATAACGAGGATTTCGTCACGTAAAAAAATAGTCCAGCTGTACTGTAATATTTTCCTCCAAATTGATTGACTAAAGAAGAATGATAAAAAGGTAGCTCTTGGAAACCTGACTTGCATGGATAAAGAACTATAAGACCAAGTACCTGGAGCGATCTGTCAGAGAGAGAGAGAGAAAAGATGTGAAGAAGGAAGAAAGGAGTGAACGAGTCAGAGTGACTCCGCCCTCATACCCTTAACAACGTGAGCAGAGCACTGATTTGCTCCTATTCTACTCTTCATCTGCTAAACCCTTTTCTCCTGACTATTACCTAATTTATATTGAACTCCAGCCTTTGACCCACATACATACATCTTGATTGTTAGAGACCACACATTAACAAATGAGACGACGAGACAGGGAAAACCTTTCTTTATAAAAAGAATTGTCAATTCACAGGAAAGTATGACTAACTACACACTTACTCATAGAAGAAGGAAACAGATTAATTGTCTTTATTGTGTCGTGAGAAAAACCAATATAAGTTGTATACCAAAAAAATAAAAAGTATATGGAAAAAGGCATTTATATTATATTATTTTATGCGTTGTGCCTTCAAAAAACTAGAGCGGAAAAAAATGGTCTCAATTAATTGTGGAAAGAATTTTTTATTTTACAATGTGACAAATTAATTTTTAAACTAAAATGTAGTAATTATATTTATTGACATGATATTGACTTTTAAACTGGAAAATAACTTGATGCAAAAAATGTAAACATCCACATTTATTGAGAGTAGTGTAACACTAGAAGGGATTAAAATTTACGAAATCAAATTCAAGTTGAATTTTTAATTGTTGACAAAAAAAATGAAAGGTACATCATTATAAAATAATTATTGTGATGGATTTTTCTCCCTCTTGTCCTCCCTTGTTTTCCCAGTCCCTTCATCCTAGTAGAGTTATAGTAAATATGTAACATTATAAATTAAAGTAAACTGGCTGTTTGTGACTGTACAAGTACTTTGCAAAGTTAATTTAATTGTTTGGCATTTTTAAAAACCTCGTATAATGTTTATAAAAAGAGAGAGAGAGAACGATAGAGAGTACATACATAATATATGTAAATGTAATTATGTACATGTATAGAAATGTAATGGCAAAAAAAACTTGCAAAACAAAAAAAAGCTTGAATTAAAAATTCGCATAAGAAAGTACATCTTAATATTTTTGTCTCTCTGACTTTTTGTGTAGACTTTACTCTTGTCTACATTCATGATTTATTTGCACACCAAACAACAACGCGTCATACAAATTTAACCTTTGCGAGTGCACAAGAATGAACACACACGTACAGGATGAAATGTGTGATTTGCTGTGGGGATTTTTTCCAAGATCAAAGATCATATTTTTTTCCTTACTCCTGTCCTCCCTCCTCTCATGTCATTATAGTCATGGACCGTACAATGAAAGCACAGAGCTTAAAAAAGTGGGGAAAATCCTCCTCTTCTCTCTCTCCCCTTTTAAACCTTCATGTGTAATAAAAGCGAGTCGACAGAGACTTGATGGAGAATAAAGAAGCTTTTGCAAAACTTTTTTTTGCAAGGGGAGTAAATTGAGTGTGACTTTAGTGACAAAGTTGAAGAGGGAAAAAGAGGATGTGAAGAAGGTAAGTCTATTTGTCTTGTGATTGTGGCTATCAAATGGCTCATTTCAAGTTTCAGTATTCCCCTCTCTCTGAGTGTGTGTTTGTGTGTGTGTGTGGAGAGAGAGACACAAAGTTACTTTTTCTAGAGTGAGTGAGAGGGGAATGGCATGCGCCTAGTCTCGGCACATAAAAAGCCCTTTTCTCTCTTTCTCTGTCAGAAAGTAAAGTCAAGTTTTCCCAAGGACGACCTACCAAGACGGACTGCCTTTACTTAAGAAGAAAAAATATAGGTGCCTAATGACACTTCCCATTCAAACAGTCAACTCCATACACTTCAAACTGAGTCAATTTAGACTTCTCATATAATTCAATGACAATAGCAGCGTGGCTAACTATATTTTAGATCAGATTTTTAGATGAACTTTAGTTGATGACATCATCTAAAAACTGTGGAATGGAATGACATGTAATGTGAATGCGTGTGCTCTTCCCCAAATGATGTAAAGATAGTTCAATTTTTTATTCTTCTTCCCGAAAAAAGGTCATGATGCGTGATGAGTGGGGGAGAAGTCTCTCTCTGCTAGGAACTCTCTTTTGGTAGGGAGGGAGGAAATGGTTAGAATTTGACATTGTGACTGTGATATGTCATATTTGGGTTGGCAGCACATGTCAGAGTGGTGTCAAGAGAAGAGGTTGATGATGAAAAGGATGATGAGGATGAGACGTAAATGAGATGTGACCGTATTTCTTCCTTAGTACACCAGGTCATTTATTTATTACAAAGTAATTTTCAAAGGCTTCACTTTGTTGTGCAGTGCCTTTTCCAGCAATCTTTCTGAATTTTATTATTTGTATTTCACATTGTTTGAAATATAACCTTCCCACCCATGAACCATCATTGGAAATACGGTATAAAATATGTTTGTAGTGTGTGGTAGTTAGAAAAGTCTGGCTTTGACTGGAGGATGGTCCGCCACAGTTGTCGAGATTCCTTTCTATGACTAAATATTGTCTTGTGTACATAACACGCACACACACATGTGCATATTATAAGTTATAAGGAGGGGATATGAAAGGTTGTCTATCTCGTTGAAGATTGCGGAGAATTTCGGATCTCCTTTCCCGTTTTGGAAGGAGGAGGAGGAGGAAGGAGAGGGGAGGGAAGACATGAGTAGTTGGAAATGTGTCCTGTTTTTGATGTTGTGTGTGTGTTGTAACAGTGATATAGAGTGTGTAAATGAATGAGTATGAGTGTGTGTGTGTGTTTAGAAGAATGAGACGAGGAGATGAGTTTATGGAATGAATGACCTTTGTGAGAATGTGAGTGTGTGTGTAAAGTGTAAGTAGACACTCGGGAATGGGAGCCACGGACGCCACTGCGAAAAGGACACTGTCATTTTTTTCTCCCTCCGTCTCTCTCTCTCTCTAAGAGAATTTACGGTCGGGCATGATTAGCGGATACACGGTTCCGTTGCTTAGGAAAACTTGAAGAGAAATAAATATAGATTAAAGAATGCACTTCGTTGTTAACTTCACATAAATTAAGTGGGATAGATTAACATGATGTGGAAAAAGGGTCCCGCAAATGTTTTCGTTGGCTCGTCGAGAAGTCGCACATTCGTTCGAGCGAAACCAATTTCCTTCTCCACAAGACAAAATGCTTCTTTGAGACGATGCGACTTTTAACTTGGTTTTCTCTATCTCTCCCTCTTCTCCCTCCCTCCTCCTCTACTAAATATATTATATAATAGACTATACAGAATGAGTGTGTGTGTACTGCATTATGAGCTTGAGTTCCTCTACTCCCCATCTTCATCCCTCTTCTTTTCCTTCTCCGGCTTCTTCCTCCAGTGTAGTCTGAGCGTGTGTTGAAATTGCTATTAGAATAACGTCAAAATCCTCGTCTCAACTCTCAAATCTTCACAAAAGGCAGAACAGAAGAGTCCTCTCTCCCTCTTTCTGTGTTAAACGAAAACCACACAAGATCTTTTCATTTCATCTCTCTTTCTCTCTCCTCCAATGTTAATATTACTTGTGGCTTTTTTTGTATGTTCTGTGGAGGTTTAGCGGAACCTCCTCCCTTCCCTCCTCCAAAGTCGTACCGCTTGTCATCATCATCACTACAGCCAGCTCCCACAGTCATAACCAAAACGCGACAACAGGGCACATTACACTCACATTACGAACTTCATCCACACACACACACACACACGTTGTGCTGTGAGTAAACTCATCCATATAGTACGAGAGAGTGTGTGTGTGGCTGTGTAGTTTGTTGTCATTTCAACTTTTATCTCAATCATCCCCACTCCATTCAAGGCATGTCACACACAAATCAGTGCAGACAATTTCAAAGACACAGGACAAGTATCCAACCTCTTCTTCTCTTCTTCCCTACATTGACTTTTGGGAACTTCAAGATCCTCGTGTCCTATGGGAGAGGAATTGGGGAAACATTTTGTACACCACACTATATATAGAAATAAAGTGTGTGTGTGTGTGTGTGTGTGTGTAGTGGAGGTGGTGTGTACAAATGGATTATAGAGTAAAAAGACATGATGATGATTCTTAATTTGCCTTCTCTTCCCTCCCCCACCTCTCCCTTCATGGTCTCCATCGCTCCTCCTCTAACTAATGACTTGTCCCTTGTGAACTCACCTGGCAGTACCTCAAGAAGTCATCTCAACCATCAAGATTTCACGTCTCTGCCCAGCCATAGACCCATCCGTCGCCCTGTACACTACTTTTTTCTCTTTTCCCTCCCTCCCTCGACTTTTATGACTTCCATTAATTTACTTTTCACTTTCATCCCAGACACACCAAACCCTTTGCGATGCAAGGAGAAAAAAACCACACAGGCAGGCAGGCAGAGGAGCATCAACATGTAAACTGGCAGTTGATACTAAAATTATCACTGTATTTGTATATTTGTTTTTTTCTCCATCCCACAACTACACAGCCACACACACACACTATACTGTCACCGTCCCTCCCTCTCCTCATTGTACTAGAGAGAGTGAGAGAGAGAGAGAGAGAGTTTGTGTATGTGACTGTGTCTTGGCAAATGTCAACGACTTCCTTTCCACACCAACAAAAAGAGGAAGATTTCCTCTTCTGCAATAACATTTACATATCTCAATTTAGCCACTATATTATTCTTGTGAATAGGAAAGAGAGAGACAGATATACTTTACTTTGACAACGCCTCTTCTTCTTTTTCTTCAATGCATTGCATTTTTATTGCAATGCAATGTAAGGACACGAGAGAGTTTGTCTCTCCACTCATGCGACTCATCTTCCTCTGCACCGGTCCCCTCTTTCTGTTCTGTGTGTGTGTGCTTGTGTGAGGACATTCTATTCTGAGGCGGGGACCAAAAATTGCAGTTGCTCTTCTGTCAAATTAAAATTAAACGCTATTGCTCTTTTTTCACATTTTAATCTTTCTTCACAACGTTTGATACATTCACCCCACCTCGCTGAGCTACCGTACAGTCTTTTGTACAATGTAAATACAATTTATTTTTTTGTGAGCGTCTCAAAACAGTTAACAATTTAAAGTACCCAAATTGAAATTGACAAAATTACGGTAACTTATTATCTCCCTTCTCTCTGTATATTTACCGTCCAAAGTAATTTGAGAAAATTTGTGCATTCCAGGTCTTTCCCTTCAATCCCCTCTTTTACAACATGAGCGTTTTGAGTGAGTGAAAGCAGAATCAAAACATTTCTCAGGTAATTTACGGACTGGAGTCGGAGTCCATTGAGACTTTTTGTCCTTGTGTCCTCTGCCTTGTACGCGAGGAATAGAATAAAAGATACAGATTCTCTCTCAGGAATGAGGAATTTAGCATGTACACCCAAACTTATACAACAATGAGGGAGAAGGAAGAGAGGAAGACTCGGCGGTGAGAAGAAAGGCATGATGGTCAGTCAGTAGTAAACATACTAGTATGGAGATAAAGTGTGTGTGTTTGGCGGCAATGTAAAAATGTGATCATAATTTGAAGTCTAATGGATCCCATGATAGGATCACGAACCACCAAAAAATATTCTTCAATTCCTCTCTCTCTCTCCTTCATCTCTTTACTTATGCAAATGCTCACAACATTACTATTAGAAGACTCCGTTCATCCAACATTACACTACACACACACACACAGAGTGCTATATTTTAGTGGAGGTGCATGGGATTGTCTTACTCTCACCATCTCTCCATACCTGATTTACAAAAGTAAAGCCTGCTTAAAAATATTATGTAATTCTCCTCCCCCTCCTATTTTATGTCTAAATGTACAAGTCCACACACACCAAAGGAGGGAGATGGGAAGAGGGAGAAGAATTATTGAATGTTGTCTATCCCACAATTTAATAACTGTAATATTACAATCAATATATTTACACACACCAAAAGTTTATAGGGAGGAGAAGGAGGTGGATCAGACACCGACAGAGGCGCAGAGGTGTGCAATCCATTCCATGGTGTGTCGGCATATTACCCAGGTAAATAAAATGTATTGAAAATTTCTACTCTCTCTCTTTCTCTCTCTCCATAATTTTTTTCTCCTCATAAAGAAGATGAAGAAATGTGTTGCTTGTGTCGAGTTGTAGAAGGGGGAGGATGAGGATTTTTATGTTGTAAAAATATTTGAGAGGTGGGCGCTTCACACACACACATACACATCCAGTTGTCCTGTGTGTGCATGCCTCGGATAAATTAACTCATCGATGCGAGTAATGTGGTCTATTTGGCAGTGAGAATTATAATGATATGTATTTGGATGGATGGGGCGGTGCATTTTGCATAATATTTTCTGACGCAAATTTTAGTATGTTCTCCCCACATTTCATCCTCTCTCCTCTTATTCTGTTTTTGTGTGTGTGTTTCCCCTCTTTCAACAGAAGTATAGAGAGAGAGAGAGAGAGTCCAGTCTCCATCGTTAATGGTAAACGGTTCTACATACACTAAGTAAGGAGGTTGTGTGTGTAGTAAAGAGGTATACCATGGGGGATTTCATATTTGTATGAAGTACATCCAAGGTGTATGATGGAGGTGTTGGTGTTGAGGTTAAAAAAGATACAACAGGTTTTTTTGTGTGAGAGTGTGTGTGTGTGGAGGGAGGGAGAGAGAGAGACTTGATCGCTCTGCACGCCGAGACGCTGGGTTGTTGTGTGTGGCCCTTATAGAGATGTACAGTGTGGGGAGGATAAGGGAAGGAAAAAACTGGTGTTTGAGCCCTTTTCCATGTGTGACGCGGCTTCAGAAGCTCTAAGTCGGCTTGCTTTTCCCTGTAATTACGTCTAATCATTTCTCTTGCACAAAGGAAAGCCGATATATACAAGTTCTACATTAAAAATTCAACCGTCTTTGAAAAATTTGTGATCTTTTTTCTATCACTTTACTCACAGCTCGACTCACACACACTCTCACACACCCCACTCTCGCTTCTTCCTATGACTCTTCTTGTCTCCTTTTTAAAGTCTCCTTGATGATGCTCACTGAAGAGAGAATATCCCCTTCAGTCTCCTTGTATAACAATGAAGGAACAAGGCTACACACACACACTTCCCTCTTTCCCTTACATACGGACAAAACAAGGGAATTTTTTGAAAGTTTTGTTTTTGTTGTGTACTCCTGGCCCTACACTCCTATCCTTATGTATCTCTCAATTCAACTAGTCTACTTATACATCATCATAATTATGGTAATATGTACACATTTGATCATCATACTCTTTAGGATAACTCTAATTCTTACACGTCTCCCCACTTCTCTCCTTTTCTCTCCCAAATTTTTTGACGACCCTTCCTTCCTTGTTTTCCACCTCTAAATACTTGAATTCTGCATCTGTACATTGAATTCAAGATTAATCTTTTGTATTGTACATATCATAGTACACACACTCTCTCGGGTATACGGCACAGTTCGGAGTTCACAAAATGGGCATGACATGTATGGATAAGGGATGATACATGATAATATATAAAAAAATAAACAAGTCTATAAATAATATGCTTAAATTTTACACTCCTCTCCTCATTCCATGATTCCAAGGTATTACGTAATGTGTTACTCATAAGATGACTATACTGTACACGAATGTGTAGGAAATGTGTACGGAAGAGAAGAGAGAAGAATTTCTAGTACACAGAGGGAAAAAAATCCACATGTATTTATCCCACTCTCACTCTACTCTGCTTCACCGCTGTCCTGCTAAGACCTACCTTGGCTACAAGTCTCCCTCCGTACAATATATAAACCATTATACATATAATAAGAAAATTCAGAAAAACTCTAGACCGTCAAGGAAGTTGAACTAGAAGCAGAAGGCATCAAGTACAAAGATGTGGAGAAGGCATGTTCACATAGTTCTCGCATAGTTGTGATCTAATGGCAAGAAAATAACTCGGTTCGTCCATGAAAACGTAAAAACGCCGACATCTCTTCTCTCTCTCCTCTCTCTGCCTCACTCCACTTACTCCGAGTCTCTGGTTCTATTAAAATACCTTCCACCACTACTAATACAATGAAGAGAAATTGTAACCCTCTCTCTACTTACACCACTGTGTATTGTGCCATGGTAGAACAGAGCAGAGCACAATGGGAGTTGTGCTAAAGAGTCAAAAAATGTTGAGACTGACGGCCGTAGACGCTGTCATTTATTTATCTGATATAAACTCATCCTCACTTTCGCCGGCTCAAATCCCTTTCTCTCTCTGCTCCTTTTTGCCTAACCTCTGTTTACCTTTGTGTGTGTGTGTTAGATACAGTAGTGTTACGTAATGCATGTCCTGAAACTCCCACTCTATGTCCTCCTCTCCCTCACCTTCCTCGTATAATTAAATGGTGTCCCAACAGAGGAAGAACTCCTTTCAAATTATATAATCATCATGATGACAATCTTACAGTTGCAAGCAGGTTTCTCCACATTAACCCATCAAACTCTTTTAAACTTGACACTCTCAACTGACATTCATGTCTCTTGGAAAATTACTCCGTACACATTTAAATTGGAAATTTTAGTCTTCATTTTTTAAAAAAAGAAGAAACAAAAGTCGTCAATCACGTCAATCCTAATGAATGAATCACAAATCCAGTTTGTAAAAAAATAGAATAGGAACTTTCAGTAGCTGGTCTCTTGTGTAAAAAAACAACTTTCTTTCATATTTGAAGCATGAACAATAGTTCTACTCTACAAATTACACGCCTTGTCAATAAACCATGGCAAAAATCTTTTCTTCTGTACATAGTAGTACATACCAAGTTGTACTCATCTCTAACATACCAGAAAAATATATTGGGCGATACTACAAAAATTGACGTGGTATGTACACACTGCAGTACGCCAAGGAGGAGGAGGGGCACTGAAAATAAGGGATGTTGACTAAATCTCGACATGATCTCTGTTCCCTTGTCTTGTGTTCATGTTGACTCGTTGTCGTTGATGTCTTCTCTATCCCAATGTATGAGTGTGTGTGTGTGCCATCCGTCCACACCAGACTGGTTTTGGTTTCCTCAAAGATCTCTGTCTCTCTCTCTTCTTCCTCTCTCGTCAGCTTTCGGTCCTTTGTGTATTACAGGGTATGAGCTATATCCGCTATGAGGTACATAAATATGTAAGTCATCTTATGTTACAACAAGTAAAAGGAGAAAAAAGGGAAGAAACTTGTTGTTTGTACATTGCTTCCATGTACAATGTTCCATGTACTTTCCTTCCTCGCCTCAATGCTCCCTTACTAAGTGAGTCATGTCAGGAGACTTCCGATGATATATTCTTCATGTCAACAATTCCATCTTAATGGGCCACTTCCACCGTCAACGTAATTCGTCCTCGCCTTTAAATGCCGTCTCTCTCTCTCTCATCAAAAGTTATCCTCCTCCACTTCCTACAGTCTTTACTGGTGACTGCCCATTACTTGTGTTTATCTGAGCCACAACTCATTTCTTAAAAATTCACAAAATTTTAAAAAATACACAATACATAATTTTAAATATTTTGGCTAAATTACGTCTCTTTTGAATACACATTTAAATGAATAGAGTTTAACTGAATGAAAGGAGCATCATTTACATTGAACTTTTTGCAGTGACTCACTCATATAATGCTCGTTCATGGTGAATCCTCTCGTAGGCATCGCACTGAAGAAAAAAAGTACAGAGAATACTTCCAGTAGACTCCTTCTTCCGTCTAGTCAAACCGAAAGAGAGACGGAGTAAGTGTAACTGTTGGGGAGAGAAAGAAAAAAAATCTCATTCATTCATTCATTACATTTAAAGATTAGTAGAGTCTCTCATATTATCATTATCATAGACTAGAATCACTCCATCTTTCTTCTTCTCCTTGACAATGAATGCCGCCTTATGCCTTTTGGATGGAGGAACCAGGAGTTCTATGTCTACCTCGTACGACGTACACTATTTAATATTATGTATCCCCCATTCTTCTCTACACATGGCAATAAGCTGCATAACTACGAGGATGCTCATCAAGCAATTCTTCATCATAGTGTATACTGTATGTGTATGATCATCGTTGAAGAAGCATCCTGTATTTACTGTCATTCATTTCGGTAGAACTTCTGCACATTATATTCCATTCACCTTACCCCACATTATGCTTAAAAGCTTTTCAATACTTTTCTCATTCCTTCCCACATCGGCTCCTTAAATCATAAAGTGACTACCGCGGAACACTTAGCAACACACACACACAATTACACACCCAGGGGAAGAGAGCTGTACTATATTACATGATGCTTCCAAGGAATCCCCTGCATATTCTCACAAACCTGGAAACACGACAGGAATTTTAATCGCTCGTTTCGGAATTTAAAATTCATTGAATTCATTCCAACAATTCATTTCCCAAAAGCCCCATCAAATGTAAATTTCCAACTACATTGTGCATAGCTGGGAGAAGAGATAGGAAGCCGTACATTTTTTTGTAAAAAAATCTCATCATGCCATTACTGATCATCATAATAGAGGAGGAGAATGATGTATTTTTCAGATTTGACTCTCTTCCATTCCTCTCAGTCAGTGATGACGAGGGCGTTGGTGATTTTTTGAAAATGAAGTGTGGACTGCTGTTTTTCAAATTCTCGAATTCCACACACACACCCGCACATACCTACTTACGTATATATCCTTGTATAGTATATACAAAAAATGTCATTGTACTCTCTGCTGTTGTTGACGGTCATCTCTACCCAACAATATGGTATGTACATGTGTATTAGTCAAAGGCCTATATGTATCCTCAGTCTGTCCATTGTTGTGAAGACAGTTGAATTTTTGAACAAGTTACTCAGTTGAGTGGACAAACAGGTAAGTTACATTGTTGACAAGTGCCTTGGATGATTGTGTTATTGTCACTCGTCTCCTGCAGCAGAAAAATATTCCCGGTCACTATCCACACTACTGAATGATGTAAGGTTCGATTTCAATTTGTAAAGAGATACCCATTGTATTGTATTGTGTGGGACTGTACAGGAGGAGGATAAGTGGACGGTTGACAGGTCCAATTGGCCGGGACACACAAGGCACAAGATTCTTATGCCTTGTCATGTTTTTTTCTTCTACTCTCCCTTCCTCTCCATCCCTACCTGTAATTCACACCATACCACAATAAATATATGCCATTATACATGCAATTAAGCGTACATTCTACCATCTTGTATTTTTCCAAGTCCCATCAATAATATATTATAAACTTGTTGTAGGAATACATGCTCCAGTGCACGAATTTTCTCACACATAACACCCGATCAGTTCAGTCTAGGTGTGAGTTCATTGTGTAAAGTGTCAATTTCTTTGAATACCTTTCAGTCCACAATTCAATACACACAATTTTGAAATGAATCTTTACACACTTCCCCCCACACACAGAGCTAATAAGAATGGACCAGTTGTGAGTTGATGGATTTTAATTGAAAATGGGGAAAGGAGAGGAGAGAATGTAATCAAAGATGGATTGTGTCAGCCACAATCGTCCACTATTATTTCTCTCTCTCTTGTATTGACTGTTGGGTGAAGGAGCTGGAGAAAAATACACAGACATGGATGGTGTCTTCATATATAAAAAATGAGACACAAATAACTTGATGGATCAAGAAGAGAAGAGACGGTGCTTTGAGCGATAACCACATCTTTTAACATAACTAGGCTATGGTTTGAGGGATAAGGGTTTACTTCCCATACACGTATCGTAGGATAAAAATGTGTGTGTGTGTCTGTGGAGTAAATATCTAGTTCCTTAGTTATTAATTATACACAAGTAGGCATTTATATATATGTAGGGCTCTCTTTTTTGAAAGACCTCTCTCCCTCATTCTCTGGAGCATCTCTCTGTCTGAAGAGGAATGGGCAATAGATTGACTTCTTAAGGGGACGGGAGGATGGGATGAGGACAGGTGCGGTGGTTGTGTGGTGATGCTGTGTGTGTGTGTGGATGTGTGAGAGGGTGGTTTGTCGGCATGCTTTTTTCTCAAAGAGGTTTGAGGTGCGAATGTTAGTGTGTGTTGTTAGAAGTAATCACGCATTGATGTGTCTTTTTTTCTACCTTTTTAACCGCCCGCCTTCCCACTTTTCAAGATCTTTCATTCTCAACAACAACTACCTCAAATAGATGTGGAATAGGGGGAAAAGAAGGGAGAGAGAGAGAGAGGGAGAGGAGGCGGGGGCAAGTGGGAAAGAAAAAATAGTTGATGATTCTCAAATAATCAATACTAAAGAGATCAGATCAGATCGGAAATTGCTGTCAAACTATACTCCATTCTATAGTTCATCAAATTGTGTGTAAGTAATGAGTGTGTGTGTGTGTAGTTTACTGACAAGTATGCTCTCATCGCTTGTCCGCTTCTATTCTGGTCTAAACCTAATTTTTAATGTTCACTTTTTGAGGGGAAAATATCTCTGAATGCATGACACATGAATTTAAAAAAGAGTTCAAAGATTGAAGTGCATTTCAAATATCTAATGATATTTTTAACGATACTCTAAGCTGTGTAGTTAAAAAATGAGCCTCACTTTTCATGGTTGAAAGGAAGTGTTTGCTTTTATTTCACTCTACAAGGATTTCCCCATTTTTAAAATGTGTGAAAAGGAGGAGGAGGAGAAGAAGAAACGAGACAGGTTTGGTAGACAGGCAGTTGCTAAAAACACACTCACTTGGAAAATGAGACACTAAACGTGCCATTCCGTGAACAGTGTTAATGATTTGACCATGCTAATATTACAACAATAAATGTTAAATGGTTCCGAAAAGTTCACAAGGTGTGTGCACTTTTTGAGATTTATTTTTGAAAAAAAAAATAAGTTGAAGAGCTTTCCTTCATTGTCTGGCTATTGAAATGGCGTTGAAAATGCTCTGTGTATTTTGTGCTCAGACAATGCCTTCCATTTCAATATCAAACTAAGGAGACTAAAAAGAAGACACGAGAGTAAAAGAGAGAGATGGAAAAAAGAAGACAATTGACCATCCATAATGTGTAATCCATGAGAAAATCTAGTGGCTTTTCACATGCCCGTCTATTCTAGTTTTTTCAACAATACTCTCTTCTTGACCACATGAACAGACAAGGGATCTTGAAAGAATACTTAGTCAAAAAATTATCTAACAATGATTAAATCACATGCTTCGTACATCAAAGCGAGGATGAGTATAAATCTCAACTCAAAATACACATTTTTATCCTGGCAAAAGATAAACTTTGGAGCCGCTTGGATTATCACCGCTTGGCACTCACTCAATCCCCCCTCTCTCTCAAAATGAGAAAGAACTTTAATGGCTAAATGGAGGAAAATGTCTAAAGTATATTTTAAAGAAAAATATTCGCACAGCTATTAGCATTATCACATCCCCTTATCTTTCTCTCTCTCTCTCTTTCCCTCTTTGTCAGTTTTTATAGAATGTAATTAAAAGTTTTTTAATTAAATTGGAAATCTGTGAAGAATTTAACAATGGCTGTCAACATTTGAGAAGCCCCCTTCATTCTGATTATCCCTCTTGTGTCTTGTACTCTTTCATTTATTTTACATTCGTCAGCCTCCTCCTTTTTCCAATCTCCCATTTCAACTGCTAGACTATTTCATTGTTTAAAGGTACACAATAAGAGACAATAACTTGTCAAGTTGGTCCTTGATAGTTGTGGAGAAATAGATCCTGATTTGCAAACATTCTTTTACTAATTACTTATACTGAAAAGAATTCAAATTAAGGCTATTTCTACAACAGTAGGACTAGATGTATTTAATAAAATATATTCATTAGCAGCCATTTTGTACCCGTCCATTCCTCCGAGTTTCAAGTAAAATTATCTAGAATTGTGTATCATTAACATCATTGCAACATTTTAATCAAATCACTCTTCCAAGACTGTGCAAATGCGTATCTGTAGTGAGACAAAGGATGAGAAGGAAGTAAAATTCTTGCAAACTAATTGTACCAAAATGTGTACCTATATATATCATTTTTGATGCGTGTGTGTGTATTTAGCACGTAATACTGTTATGCACTTTTTGTTTCCCTTCATTCTATCCACAGAAATGAAGTACACTTTTCAACTTTGGCACATTTGCACAAAGAGGGGAGAAAAAGTGATGGCAATGACAATGGAAAAAAAGGTTGGTAAGGATGATGATGAAAAGAAATGACACTTAATAAAACTGAAAAGAAATGTGGCGGCAAGCTCTGTCTCTTTATCTCGTCTCAATTGAGTTGACGAATGAAAGGCTGATGACTAAAGAGAGAGATAGACCATATGAAGATGAAGGAAGAGGGAGGAGGGAGGAGGAGAAGGAGGAGAGAGAATGAGTGGAATAATGAGGTGGTAGAGGTACAATTAGTGTTGAAATTCCAGATTGAAATTCCGAGCCGCGCTCTTTTGTGCAGGTAAGACAATAACGACGTTTATAAAAGAGAGACGAGTCTGAATTACATTTATCCTACACACCATATGTGTGTGTGCAGTAGGAGTAGTAGAAGTTTGGTAGTTAGCACACTACATTATATTTTCTACATAATCATCTGACAACTGATAGAAAAGTTACCAGTATCCGTGTACGTGCATAGTACATACATGAGTATTTCTCTCCTTTGAGTCATCTGAGATGACTCATCTCACATGTATATTATGTGTAACGGAATCAAATTGAGTGGCTGACAATTGTTCCTTACATATAAACTGATATAGAATTCACATATACACATTTGCTGGATATAAATGTACAGTGTAATGTGTACATACAATTCATGTGTGTACAAGGATCGAGAAACAGAAAAAACCCTTCTCTTTGGTCTTTAATATCCTATTAGTACAGATAGAGTGTCTTGCAATTTACTCTCTCATCATTTCCCTATAATGTATTGAGAAGGTTGAGTGCGTCGGCTTTGGTAACTAAGGTCTAAATGTACAAGTGCACCCAAGCTTAAAGGGTAAAGTGAAACAAGAAAGAAGAATGCGCCGCTAAATCTTTAATCGTAATTGAGTGCACAGACACACACACACACACATATGTCTGTTGTTGTTAGTTACTCTTCTTCCTCGTGTATGTCCTCTTGTGTACATGTTCTGGTTTTGACTCTAGTTTTGCCGACATTTCCATCATCATCTTCATTCATTCCATTTTGGTTCTCTTACATAATACAATAAAGTCTATCCAATGTCTTTCTATGTAGACAAAAATGTTTCGTGTCATTTTTCCATCTTAATCCATTTTGTCTTCTCTTAGAGAATTTTTTCCTTATTTTAAAATACTTGTGATTTTGAAATTATTAAATTAAAATTCCTCTCCTGGCATGCTTGTGTATCTTTCTTATATGTGACCATGATAATCAAAGTACGCCTACGACTATTAGTGCTATTGCAGTATGTAGGATGGAATTTGTCTGTCCCCTCATCCCCTCCATTTCTACAACTTCCTCCTCCTCCAGACGACTAGCCAACATGTAAATTTTATTGTCTGCCTGTGCTCTCAGGAATTTCTCCGTGTAGGAGTTGAGAGATTATTTGGAGTGTCGGTGTGGCGTGTGTGTATTGTACACTCCCTTGAATATATTTGAGACTGGACACTAAACAGTCTCAGAGATGAACCAACACAATGAAGCTGTGTTGAGATGACGGGAAGAGGGTATCATATCTTGTCATCATCTTTACGATGAAAGTGACTAATAATAAATTAACGTCAGTCAGTCAGCTCCACTATTAATTCTGCATCTACACACTCTCATTTTTGCTCAGTCATTGCTACTCTTTTGAATTTAAATGGAACTAGATATAATGTACAAATTTTCTTGTTTCTCATAGTCTCTACATTTTAAGGAAAGGAGTTGGGACTACTATGTCATGTCATGTGGAAACACGACTAATTTGAATGGGCAAAATTGGTTTTGATCGAGGCGTCTGTTTATCACTCGTAATAAATTAGGGAAGTGAGTGCAAGAGAAAAAAAGAGCAGAGTCAACAAATCAATTAATTTTATTATTTATATGGTTGGAAAATAGTCTCGTTGTAAAACAGAAATTCCTTGAAAAATTTATTAGATCAATAAATCCTCCTCTGTACATACACAGCCAAGTGTATAAGAGAGAGAGAATAAATAATGAAAAAGATAGAGGGGCGCCATGAGAGACTCGTAAAAAGTGTGGGGAATTGCCAAAATATTGGTGTAAATTCAATAAGAATAAATTATTGAGTGAGATTCGATTGGGATTGAGAGTTGTGTGGTTGCAATGTCAACGAGTTTTCCTGGAGGTGTGAAAGAATGTGGACTAAAGAAGTAGAGATATTTGATTATTTCTCACACACACACACACGGCATGCTGAGAGCTTCTCCATCTCTCTCCATCTTTCCCTCCTCTCCTCTCGTTTGTATATCTCTATCTCTTTTGTGTCTCGGCTGGATTACTAAATGTAGGGATCGACGGGATGAAAATTGCCCCGAGGGTTCCTCGGTGAAGAAATTATAGAGTGAACATCTAACTTCACGCGTATACCCCCATTTTTTTCTCAATTGATTATACTCAAGCCGCTTTTCCTTTTCATGTACGCCGGCAAACAATTCTTCGGTGCTTTGCTGGCTTGTTCTTACTTGTTGGCTCTTGAATCTTTGAACCAAAGAAAAACTTTCATTTCGTTTGCTTACGATTAGCCTTCTCCTCAATTCCTCTCCACTTGCCGTGCTCTCAAACTTACACTCTGTGTGTCTGTTCTGTGGCTGTAGTTGTAGTTGTAGTGGTGGACCTGGAACTCCTGCTCTTCTGATCAAAGAAACTCTTCCAGTTTTTGAACACCCCTTAGCATGCAAAAGACTTCTCTCTTACTCTTGTGTCTCTAACTCTCTACCCTTGTAGTAATAACACATGTGAGAGAATATACATGTAACACACAAACACATTTCGTATAAACTCAAACCCCACTCACAAATAAAACATTTTGGTAAAGTTGCAGGCAATTGGCATGCACATACACAAAGATATGAGACGCTATAGTGTGTAGACTGTGGTTATCAAGTTCCTCCTTGTTGTTGTGTCTGCCAGGATGGAGAAGGGAAGATTGAGAAGGTGCAGGATAGAAAGAATAGAGAGAGAGAGAGAGAAGCAAAAACGAGAAGATGATCAAGTTAATTTGAAAGGTTTTTTAGAGGGAAAAAACAAGTTTTAGGGTTTCAGAGCAATTCGGGTTGTGTGAATAGCAGGCGTTAAACTCTCTGGGTGGTAGCTCCTCACCCCACAAAAGCCCTATGATATCCATACCTCCAATACGTCAATAATATACATCACACACACACACACACATCTTACCCTATTCTTCTTGCCCCTTCTCCCTTTCTAACTTCATCCATTATTATTAGTACACATTTATTATCTCTCACTCTTTTTATCTCATCCACTCCACTCCACAACACACACACAACATACCCCTAGACACACTCACTCACTCTGACACTCTCACAACTAGTTTATGAACTTTGACTTTTATTATATTCATTTATCTTTGATGTAATATCCTCCGCTCTCTCATATTTACACTGGACACACACACTCTCTCTCCCTCCATGTTATCCCTTTCCATTGGCATATTAACAAATGATCAATCTCATTACTTAGCTGGATCTATCAACTCTCATCAATCTCTCGACAGTTTAGAAAAAAATTATTTTACACCACTACAAGTCCTACAATGAAGGGATGATGACGCATTGCTGACGTTCCTGGTTATTATATTTCGTGAATAAAATCTGAATTTAAAATTTGTTGAAAATAAAATGCAAAAACTTTTTTTGAAGAGAATAGAGAAGAGAAAAAAAATCAAAACTTTCTCGTTAATTTAAAAATAATGGGTTTCTACAAACTTTTATAACCTTCTTTTTAGCGACCCACTACAACTCCTAAAGTCACATTACATCATCTCCCCCTTTCCAAAGTACTTTTCATCAAAAGGGAGGGAGAAAGAGTGACTCTCTTCTCCATGCCTCTCACGCATTTATTATTTACGATTAGTACAAGTTTAAATGACGGTAGAGAGAGAGAGCATTTAAAAAAAACTTCTTGGGCTTTTCACGACTCCTTTTTTTATTATACTCTTTCCGTCATCGCCTTCCTCCATTATTTGACCTTAGGTGGTCAGTTGTACAATAGACATGTACTTGCTAATAGGTATGAACGTGGATGAGGAAGCAAGCCTGTATTTGTGAGATGCTAAACACACCTCCGACCAGGTACACTCACTCACTATTCTTACATATTATTTTGCTATAAGAGGACTCGCCAGTTTGAGAGTGGAGACAGAAGCTCACAATACAAAATGGTCATAAGTTTTTGACTTTGGGTCGTTATATTTATACAATGGAGGAGAAGAGGAGGAAAAGGCGGCATAGTCTAACAGTGCAAACTTTTAGAGCATATAAACCGCACGTGAGAGATCAATTATATTTCACCATTTGCTGGACAGGTGAGCCTATTTTTTCACCACATGCCTCGTTAAACCTCCTCCTCGCACAAGCAGTCTCTCCTCTACACCCCATCACTACCAAATGATCAGAGAGAGTCTATGTTGTCTGAAAAAGTTGAGAGCTGAATGGTTCCTCGAGTCCTGACGTGTGTGTGAGGTACAAACTCGTTTGGGCAACTTGCATAAAATATCTTTAATACTTAAATTTGAATTTGACACTCACTCTCTCCATCCTCGCGTTTTTTCCACTATACAGGATCACAGGATTTTTCTTTACGGGCACAAAGAGCGAGAGTGACTTTTTCTGTACAACATACAAATTATAGTGTTAATACGTACATGTTTTTTTTGAAAAAAAAATTATTTACAGGAAAGTGCTTGTGTGCAGAGTTAAAAATTTGAGAAAAATATTGAGAAACATGTTCCAGGGCAAAGCTTGTTTCCTATTTGTTTGCAGCCTACATTCTGTTAGCTCATGGCTGTTCATGTCTTTGGAAATGAGGGAAAAAATGAGAGAACAAGGATTTTATTTTTTCTACTCTCATCCGTTTTTCAACATTTGAATTTCCTTAAACTGTACACACTCTCAAACATTATTCATAGTCATACCGGGACTGGAGGTGTAATGAAAGGTGAGTGTGTTTGTGTGTGTTCAGGAACCGGGGGAGTTTGTGAAGTTGTTCTTGTCGGCGGTTTAACTTTAATAGTAGCATCTCCGTTTTTTCTTAGAGGGAAGGTGTAGAGCGGTAAAAGTAGCCTTATGATTTCTTTTTCCATAATTTCATATTTTTTTAATGCTTGTAATATTATCATTACACTCCCTACCTACCTACCAGTATCCTCTTGTGTGTGTGCAATGGGATGGCAGAGCGGAGACAAGACTAGGCAGGTACGTGGCTTCTGACGTTGAAAATTAGATTAACTTTATGAGCGATCATTACATAGTTTCAGTTTGCAATGGCATGGCTCAAGACAATTGTTACGAAAAGTACAAATAAAGAAGAAAAAGAAGAAGCCCTTTGACTCTCTCTCTCTCTTTCTGTTGTCAGGAGACCAAAGTGGGAATTCGTGTGAGGACAATGTCAATGTTCATATGTAGTAACATTTGGAAGACGGAAACTCAAGTCCAATTTTCTGGTGTGTGGCCCCCATTTTCAGTTTTTTTCCCGGACAAAACCAATAATATAAAATTATCTCGATAATGTAACTTTATCATGAAAGAGGAGGACACACACAGGAGGTTTACACATGTGGGAAATTATGCCATTTTTACTTTGTCCCTCTCATTCCCCCTTGTCCGGCAGTAGTCAACTATGGTTCAAATTTATTAACCAAAATATACTATTCTGTATGCATTCTGAGTGTCTCTGATCTTTCTCTTTATTCTAAAAGGTTGAGCCTAGGAGTAGTAAGTATATAAAAACTACTGTTTTTATCCTCACCTCTTGTGTGTGTTGTGAGGTTGGGCTGCTCTTCTTCTTCTTGTAACTACATGGCGGCTCGTCATAACATAACCCGTCTGTCTACGCATTATCATTATTATTATTATCATTATGACTATTGCTTCTCCTTTTCCTTTTTTACTCTTGATTTTTGATTACCTTCAGTCCAGCAGTAACTAACACCCGGTTCTTTTCATCTCTCAACTCCCTCCTCCCTCCCTCATGTATTTCTAATCTTTTATTCATTCATTCACTTGCATGTGTAGTCCATCCTTCCTTTCTCTCTCTCTCTCTCTCTCACTTTTCTTCTCTCTCATTCCGTACAAATTAAAACTGAGTTAACTCTTTCATTTACTCAGGGATTACTGTAACCACTCTACACTACTACTTAATATCCCGACTTGCATGTACGATCATGTGGCTACATTATTTTGTGAAATACAAAAATAAAATGAATATCCTTTGTCATGTAATAAATAATTGACATGGAATTACATACACACAAATCCTATCCTTCCTCCAAATCTGTGAAATGAATCCTTAACAATTAAGAAACGAAACCCTTCGAGAACATCTGAGCGTCAAAAAATACAAAAAGGATTGAGACACAATACTTTGTTATGGAGGTTTCAAAATTAAAAAAAATGGTGCAAAAAATGGAGAGCAGCAAAAATTGAGACAACAAATTGTAATACATATATGACACATGTTGATGCATGTCTAAATGTAGACAATATTTTCTGAACAACAATAACAAAATAATTCCAGTAATTCCTCCTCCTGTTGTTATCAAGGTTAAAAATGGGTTTCGACTAAATGAAGATGTATCCTAACAATGACATTTCACCGACTGTGCGTTTTGTGTTCACAACAAGTGAGGCATTGTCAATACGATGGAGGCGGTAAAAGGTAAAGGTACAAGTCGTGATCAGAGGAAAAGGAAGAGAGAGGTAGGAGTCCTACTTGGCAATCAAGCATGGCCTCATACAAATTTCTATATGTCTAACAGCCTAACAATAATATTACATGTTCATGCATGCATAGAACGTATATTGTAATAAAATCCTCTTCTTCACCCAAAACTGAGTAAAATAATATGTCTATGCACAATTATACATGCATACAGCAGTGTCGAGGGTTGTTATGAATGAGGAGGTCGACTGTGGACTCCCGATCAGCCCCATCAGCACACACACACTCAAGCCACATTTCAACAACCATAAAACACCTTGTGCTCTTCTCAACTCCCAAAAAAAAGTTTTGTGTTAAAAAAAGTTGCCACTTGCTCAAAAAGCCATTATAGATCATACATTTTATAATCCTCGTCTCACCTTTAAGGAGATTTGGACAAGTGTGTGTGAGAGTGTGAGTGTGTGTGTGTGAAAGTCTCACACATTGAATTTACGCATAAGTTGTCTGATTAATATTACATGTGTCCGTTCCTATCCCTATCGTGGTTATTACATTATGAATCTTGAACATGAGACCCCAAAATACAAGTACATATATATATATACGAGTAGGTATGAATTATGGTACATGGTGTGTCCTTGTAGTGCACTACATGGAACACGTATATTGTGTGTGTGTCTAACATGTGCTTCATCCAGCAGAAGCATTAAGAGCAGCAGGAAACACATAAAAACGCAACGAACCAAGCTAAATTGTGAATGGAGAAGGTCGGGAAATCCTTTCATTTATATCATAACTTGACGACTCTATCAGGACACCTTGTCTCTGCTTACGTATTGTTCGTATTTTTTCAAACTGTAATGATTTTTTCCGGTGTTTTTTTCCCTACCCCCTCCCAACTTCCCTGTCAGCTCCATGTACATCTGCATCTTCAATAATGGCCCTTCTCTCTCCAAGTCATGCACACATAATAGAATACATGAGAGAGAAAGAGAGAAAAAATTGAGCACAGTTTAAGCACAGTTGTTAGCATTTGCAAACTACACACTCACTCCACACTGTCTATTATTGTGTGGATGGAATAACTACATGAGTGGAAATTATTTTTGCATATGTAATTGAAACATAGCATTATTTGTTCCATTCCCCCTCCTTTTTCCTTTTCAAATTTGTTGACGTGTTTTATCGCGATCGTATCTCCCTTGTTTTATCATCATTTTACTAAATGACCATGCAAAAAATTCTCAAGTCATAACAGTAATCAATTCACTTTGTCTAATTTTGTTTACACAACTCAACTAAGAAAAAAGGAGCCAAGTTTCCAGATTTCTATGCAAATCCCAAGAGAACAGTAGAAGAAAGGGGATAGATTAATTCGTAGTAAATTTTTCCCTACCTCCACAACAACAACTAACAATATATTGTATTGATGGGCAGCAGGTGCCTCGTATTGTTACAAGTTATTTTGTATACTGCATATATTCTCTATTATTAGTTATAAAACGTTTCAATTGAGAGTTAGCTAGTCCAGATGGAAACTGATTACCTGTTTTTTTTAAATGAAAGAAAATCAAATGTTCATGATCAGAGCACATTTTAAAATAATCTATTTCTCTGTCTACCTACACAATCCTACTGAACATGTACATACATGTGTGTGGGAGATTAAGACGTTGAGGGCAGACAAGGATAAAGTCGAAAGGATTGAGCTCATTAGTCCACAGACTGCAATTGAATCGAATCTCCTTTACCTCGGTGATCTCCCGAGAAAGAGAGAGAAAAAAATTAAACCATACATATGACTCTCTCTTTTATAAGTACAGGAGAACAATTGTATTCACTGGATAAACCAAAGCTTTGAATTTCAAACATTACTATATGGTCTAATAGAAATGTGTGTAAGCATCTGCCAGGCGTTTTTGTTATCATCTTCATACGGGAATGAAGACAAGGGATGAAGAAGACATGAAATCAGAGCACAAAATGCTCCTCATACAGAATCCTCTTCTCTCTCTGCCTCATCGGATGATGATGATGATGGTGATTTTCTTTCTTCCACTTCAACCTAATATCCTTTTAAAATGTAGAAAAATAGGCACATCAACACCATACCAACCTTAATGTCTCAAGACTAACGATATTCTTATACGAAATGAACATCCAAAGTACAGTAGTAGTAGCAACCTGCTTCTTCCTGCTAATCTAATGAGACTTGAAGCTCAATCATTTGCTTCATGAGATGTTTTTTCTATAAATTTCATTTCAACATTAGGACAATACATACATTCACACTTTTCTCTGTATCTCTGTCTCATGCAATGGAAATAAGATTGAATGGAGGGGGAGAAATGATATGAAGTAGAACATAAAATATTGGATTTTACAATGAACAAAAGTAGGAGGAAAAAAGAAAATTCGATACGGAGCAAGCATTATTCATTATTATTTTATACGAGTACAGTAGTACTTCACTAGTAGGTACTTTAATCTGTTACCATTTCTTTTTTTGAAAAACCTAGTCTTTTGAATTGTTTTTTTTTCCTCTGACTGTATCTCTCTCCACCTCTCTTGTTTAACCATGTTTAATGTGTACACAAAGAAATTGGATGTGAATTGAAGGATTGCATGTTATCATTCTTTCAAAATAAAGCTCCTTAAAATCTGTTCATTATAATTATCAGTGTCATAATTGTAGGAGTAAGAGAGCGAGAACACAAAGAAGGTAATAAGACAGTTTGTACATATGCGTATGTGTGTAGTGTGTACGTAATAATTTTCTGGAGAGAGAGAAAAGGTTTGGGAAAAATGGTTCACGTGTGTCTTTTCTATCATGGTTTTTTTCACTCTTCCCTACCTGTTAATTATTCTTTTCTCAAGATTTATTTCATTGGATATTCCTCCACGCCATAAAAATTTTGAATGGAAAAGACATTTGTCTAGTTTGCACATTCTGGTTGTCCTCGACAGTCAAAACTACTAATTAATTTCCCTGTTCCCTTTGAATGTTAATGGCAGGGTCTAGTCAAGTGAAATTAAATGAAATATATTGAAGAGCTACAAATGCATACTGTCATCAAAAAATAAATTAAATAAAGTTAAATAGAATCTTTCCACTCAAAATGAAGTTGGTCCGTTTTCTTCAAAAATCTACTGATCATCTTCTCGAGATTAAGAAATCAGAATCTAGTTGAGCCGTTGTGATGTGGAGATGAGATGGGAAGCATTAAAATTCAATTGAGCAATTAAGTGTTGGCACAGCATGAATCATTGACCCACCGCTTCAGAAAATCCTTCCATCTGACTTCTTTATATTTTTATATTTACACCTTCATTTTTTATGTACACGGAGGGGGTATCATAAACCTGACCGTAGGAATATATGCGTGTGTGTGATACACATGTGTAAACATGATGCGTAAATTATTAACTAAATATATATATATGTACTCATTTCACCTTTACAGACTGTTTTATGATTTTGATTTGGTTATTACTGTTCCCATCCTAAATTTCCTCCTCTGACCAAAAAACCAAATTGAGGTACCATACAAATTTTGTTATATAACCTTGTTGTTGATTTGATATCATCCAGTAGAGCACGTCCAGAGAGTCCATGATTATTTTCCCTACAAGTGTAAGTATGTACCATGTAGAAAGGTCAAGGGAGGACAATATGAGGAAAACCAGTCAATTACGCACAAAATCCTACACACATTTTCATTGATAGAGTCATCGAACTACTAATTGATACCTTCCCTCTAATTGTGAGCTTAATTGTCATAATGACAAGAAGCAGTGATATGAAGAACGCTGTGATAGTGGATACACACATGGTTGTAGCTATACAGGTAGTACATATTTTTTAATCTTTTATTTTATAGGAGTAAGTCAGTGTGTGTATTTTGAATGGACAATAAAAAAGGAAGTGATAAAAAAATGTAGGAGGAGTGTATGAGCATAATGTTGTGGCTTACTCTTCACTCAAGAAATTTCTTCCCAGCTTCAATATCATTCATTGCTGTATCATGTGTGTGTTGTAAATTAATTACAGTGTGCAAAAGTAAACTTGGACCTGCCCCCTGTCACTTACAGGATTGGATAAGAAATTGTGAAAATGGTCGATAGAACATTGGTCTTCATAGTTATCACAATAATAATTAGTATTTTTTAAAAAATGTGCAGCTAATTTGTTTGTTTACACAATGACTCAAAATGTTTCTTCATCTCTTCATAATACCGCATATTCTCCAAAAATGCCCAAAACTCATTCCAATACTTCAAGTATTTACAGTGTGTACTTAAAAGAACATTTTACGGTACGTGGTAATTAGTTTCTCTTCCCAATTAGAAGCCATTAACAGTCTAAAGAATACTATCGACTACACATACTCAAAACGTGAATGGACATATTTTGAAAAGACTAGTGAAATCCAAGTCGTTCTTTTTTCTTACAATTTCCTTATATGCCCTGCCCGTGTGCAGAGACAGATTTAGGAAGTGCCTCACTTCCTTTTTTTACAATAAGAAGTCTCAGGATTTGTGTGTGTGTCAGAAAAAGGAAGGTCCTTTTGTTCGAATGCTGTACGACTACAAGATATTACTTATTATATGCAAATGAGTTTTAAGAGAGACAATGGAAATAGAGAGGGGTAGATAGAGGAAAATGAGTGGGTTTGGCCTAGTTGTCGCGCCGTGGACAATGCGCTAATGATAATAATTGGGAAAAGACGGACTGGGCTGGTTTTCAATCCTCAGAGGATGGCCTGAACGACACATTGGATGGAGGGAAGAGAGAGAGAGAGAGAGAAAAAATTATAATAATTTTCTCAAGTGGACGGCCGCCGACACTTTTCTGTAGCAATGCCATGAACGGGAGAGAGTGAGGGAGGGAGGGAGGGAGAGAAAGAAGATACAGATAGGGAGAGGGAGAGTGAGAGAGAGTCCATAATAGGGCAGGGATATCGGCTCAGTTTTAATAATTACTGTTTGTGCTTGTGAATTGTGAAAGGCCGACCCCCCAACTAGCCAATGGTTAAGTGGTAACATCATTGAGCTTCTCTAAATGTGTTAAAAATCGTGTCGTTAAGCTTTAGCGGCGCGAGTAGAACCATGATTGAAGTCAACAGACGGGACACAAAGGCCCGCCATGTCCTTATATGGCAGAACAAATGTGCCGACGTAAATGAGCTCTTGAAGTCTATGAGCTTCAACAACAAAAACCATTTCTCAGGGATACCTTCCCTCTCCTCTTCTTCGTCTTCTTCTGAGATGAACTGAGCGGCTTCTCCACCACATCCACTTCACACATGCCATGTCATACCTACATAAAAGTCCCTATGCCCTTCCTATACACACGTATATTACATAGGACTACATATGTCTCTATTCAAACCACACATTGGATACATGAACTACATTACGTCCTCCTTTCTCATTGACTTACATAATGTCCCTATTCTTTATATTAACCCCTGCCTACTCTTCCTCCTTCAGTCCTCTTGCCGCTATTTTATTGAACGTCCCAAGACACCACAAGAGAGAGAGAGTCTCCTAGTCTTGGAAACCCTTTAAACTTCTCATGGACGGAGAATAGGGACTCTCTCTCTCTTCTTTCACAAAATACCCCTCACTTTCCTCCTGCTTCTCACACAACTGATGATGTAACCATAAGATCAAATTCCATGAATATAATTTTGTCCTATGATGTGTATGTGCGTGTATCCTACTGTGTTCAGACTTTATAAAGCAATTACATATCAAAAGACAGTCTATACTCAAAAAGTTTGTACACACACATGTAGGTATGTAGTATTGTAAAGATTCTGAGAGTCAATCTCTCTTTATTGTGTATGTTGTGTGTGTGTCTGTAATGGTTGCGTCGCTAACCCTCTCCTTTCAAAACACATGGTAACAAGACAATAATAACACAAATTAGACAAGATAGATACGTGTCAAATTTCCCTGCCTGTGATTCTCCTTCCACATTATTATTTCACAAAGTCATTCTCTCTGTCCTTAGCTTGAATGTGAGTATCTTTTTTGCATAGTCTTTTCCAAGAAAAACGGACTCTATTCTTTTGGTCCTTACATCGTTACACTTCCTAGCCCTCCATGAATAAAATTCGTGCCCAACTCTTCCAATCTTCCTTCTTTATTATTATTTCCGTTTTTTTCAAAAAAAACTACTCTTTGATTTTTTAAGGTGAAGTCAGAGTCAATTCTCATTTCTCATGCATTTTTCTATTCTAACAATTGAACTACATTTCTAGCTGTACATACTTGCTTTTGTTCAACAAAAAAATAAAGAAATGGAAGGTTGACTGCAATTTTCCATCCTGGATCAACGCCTTTGCACACTTGGACTATTAGTCTAATGCAAAAATTAAAATCAATATTACATGTGTGTCTGTGTGTGGTGTAGAGTGCAATGTGTAAGCATATTAGTTTGGTTAATTTGCAATTTCAATTTTTTTTCATTTATTATCTCTTGAGAAAAGTTGTAAAACTTTTTTCCTCTCTTTACATTGTAGTCATTCAACAACAATCTGTTGGTCAGACCACACTTGAACAAATATAAAATACAAGTTTTTGAACAAATAAGGGTCATTAAGGCCTCCCGAATCATTCCAATGTGAGTTTTGTGTGTGTTCCTAATGTGTGTGAATCAAGGAAAATAAGAAGAGGAGGAGGAGGAGGGGAATGTTAAAAAGTACAAGAGAGAAAAGAGGACTGTTGTAATTTCTTGACAGATAGATCAGAGAGAGAGAGAGAGAGGAGGAGGAGGAGGAAAAAATCCGAGTCATATATTCTAGTTCCTTCTAATCTTCGTCTTACAATACGTAGTCTCTTCTCTCTCCTCCTCCTCCTCTCGTCTCCTCCTGTGGTACCCATGAGTGATGATTATGTTGTATTATAATACAACATTATCATCATCCGAGTCGCATCTTTATGACCCGTGGCTCACATCTCTCTCACTCTCCTCCATCCTCCTGTGTGGGAAAGTCTCAAGTTAAATTACCTTCAACTTTGCTGATCTTCCAGTCTCTTCTTATGAACATTCAAGTACACGCACACATCTTTCTCTTCCCCACACTCTCTCCCTAAATACTACACTATCCACCATACTTCATAATCTATTGGAGAGGCTGTAACAAATAACAGAAACTAGTGTCTCTATTCTGGAGACATTTTATCTCATCATGTATCTGTAAATACGAAATAAAAACCAACGGAACAAGAATCAAACCCAACAAACATACACGCACGTTTGTGTGTGGGAATCTGGAAGAAGATGAGGGTAAAAAAATTCAAAACTTAATATAGATCTATATTCGGCAGAAATCAAAAGAATCTTCTTCTGGAGCTGAGCACTCTGGATCTTGTAGAAAAAGAGAAAAGATGACTTTTACATTGTTACGTACATAATGAAGACATGTCTTTACTCTCTTATCCTACCTTTTTGTTTCTGATATGATTATTCCCCGTGTGTGGTTTTATGAAAGTCTCCAAAATGATCCCTCCTCCCTCTCTCTTTAATTCAACATCACAGAACATGGCAACGACAAGACAAAAACGGGGATATCTTTATTCTTATGAGATTAGGCTCAATAAACACTCTTGTAAAATGTGGGGAGGAGGAGGAGGGGCAGATGATAGTTTAGTCAAAACTATTTTTGTTTCATGTTGTTGTTGATCCTTGTCCTACTCCGCTCGTTTGCCTCTCATATATTTAGTACAAATTTCCCTGACCACCACACAAACACATCATCATCATCCTCGCATGTAAAAAATTCAATGTACCCTTAATCTCTACCATGGTACACCTTCCAAGTCCCTTCCCAACACTCGCACACACACAGAGAATGACGTAGAAAAAAGAGACAAATTTGCTTGGGAAAATTCTTAGATCTGATGTAAAGGGGAACCAGTAGCTTTAAATCATTTTTAAATCCACTTTCACAACAGTAAGAGAAACCAACGAGGAGGAGGAAGGTGGTTGGCTTCAAATTTCATATTTGTACTGCAATCTCCTCCATATTTTTTTTGAGAGTGAGTGAGTGTGTGTCTTGTACACTCAGAACCACTTAAACACTGTAATATGCTACTCGAGATTACAACAAGTATTAAAACATATTCATGTAACAATAATCTCTTCTCCGTCGCTGAGGTCCCTCTCTTACTTATGATGAATTATTGTACGAAGAGATGTTAGCTGTGAGTGTCAGTGTGTGTGTGGGGTAAAAAAAATGGCGGTTGAGGACCATAAATTTTGTTCAATTTTAATAATTTTATGTCTCTTTATTGTCATTAATATTACGGCTTGACGACACATGTGTCCTCTTCTCCCTCTCTTCGTTCTGGTCTGACTCTCCCTCTCTCTCTCCTTCCGCACAACTTATGGAAACGTGGAAACGATTTTTACATCTTATCCTGATCACATCTCCAGTTTCCATTTTACACACACAGAGAGATGTGTGTATCTCTGAGAGCGAGAGAGAAAAAAATGCTGACTAGGAGGTAAGGACGGATGATGAGATGGTTAATATTTAAGAAATTGAACATCACATCTATTGGGTAATGACTCCGTGTGTATGTGTGTTCCTTCATCCTTCTTTTTCTGCTGCTGTATCTTTGATGTTGCTCCTTCTTGTCAGGGGCTGTCAGGTTGGAATCAACTTCCAGAAAAATTGAAATAAGTAGCTGAAACTGTTCAATGAATTTTAAATAAATGTTGAGAGAATGAGAGTGGGAGAGCTTCTTCAGGAGTTGGGAAGGAGGAAAAAATGAATATTCATGAAAAGACTGTTGATTGGAAAGAACTAAAAAGGATATTTTAATGAGCCAACGTCAACGAACTATTTACCTGAGCTGAGTATATACGAGTGAGAGAGTGTGTGTGCTGTGTATGGAAGAGGGGTTTAAGCATGTTGGTTTTATAAAAAATGGCTAGATTTAATAAGTAAAAATAAGAAGTATGTGGAAGGAATGAGGGAAAAAATCAAGGGCGTAAAGTTATTGAAAACTTGTCGAATTAACAAGAAAACAAGAAGGAGCTAGAAACTGTCCATACTTGAGTTTTTTTTTGTAAAAAAACAAGAGAAAAGGATCTTACATATTGTTCAAAAACAAGGATTACAACCAGTCTGCGTGAGGTAATATAACTCTTAAGAAGTTCCTTAACATTGCTTCGTGTTAAGGGAATGTAAACTTGGGTGATCGAAAAGAAGAGAGAACAACAAGAGAGAGATAATTAGGTCGTATATTCAGACTTTTTTTAAGAGAAAAAAAACACAACCACCCCAAAGCTCACTGATGATAGAGAATTGAGAGGAAAAAAGACCAACTGAAAATCCCTTTCCTCAACTTAGAAAAATGAAGAGATGATGAAGAAAAGTTGCAAATGATTACATGTTGTGTTACTATTTTTTTACATGAACATAACAACTGTGTGTAGTATAGTTAGAGAAAAGGAGAGGAAGAGGAGGAGAGGAGGAGGAGGAGGAGGACAGTGGACCAAGTCTGTGTGGATGGTTTGTGCAGTAAGTAATTTTAATTCTAATCGTGTTGCGTCGCTAATAAATAATGAGGTATCTAGAGACTGTGAGAGAGATGACTTATGACTAGTACACTACACTAGTTTGGATTTTTTGGAATGATTTAGTCATAAAATATTGCATAATGGTTTGAAATGAGAAGATGGAGAGAAGTTCTTCTCCTTTCTTGTAGTCTGTGTGTGTGTTGGTTGGTTGGTCTGAGGGAAAGATGTAAGAGCGAACGCTATATTACCTCTTGATTTATTGCGAGAGTGGAGTGAAGATGTGGAAAAAGAAATGAGTGAGTGAATGGTATCACTTGAGCATGAAAAAAAGTCTGCTCCACACACACACTATTCGACTAGACTCTGTGTTGTGTGTGTGTGTGGATGGTCTCCTCAGGCTCATGTTTAGTTACAGACGAAGGAGGAGGAGAATTGAGGAGGGAGGAGGGAGGAGAAATAAATAAGAGAAGGATGAAGCTAAGTAGACTGATGATGAAGTAGTGGAATGACGGCGATTTTAATTTTTTCGCTTTTCTTCCCTCTCTCTCTCCCTCTCTCTCTAATTGCTCATCTTCATTTGATTGATACGAGGAGTAGGGAAAGGACAGCTTTATGTCTCCCTCTTTTCTACGATATTAATTCAGAAAAAAATTGAGTTGAATTACGACGGAGGGATGGGTGAGTGTGTGGATTATGAGTTGAAAGCTTGCAAAATAAAATTTATTACTCACCTTGGAAAAAATGGGTTTAGATCTAATTTAATAATTGATAAGGCATTAGGTGTACAGGTGTAGTAGAGAATTACGAATTTGACTCTTATTCCTATTTTTACGACCCTAGTTTCTAATTCAGCGTCTTAAAAGAGAGATAAAGACAATATGTAAATAAATGAGTCTTTGATCAAACAATTTGAAAAATTATCACTGCTACTGTATCAAGCGAGAGCAATTAGAGAGAATGAATGTAAACATGTATAATGTCAATATTAGTCCACAGTTTCATTCTATCTCCTTGTTATGTACACAAAAAATGTTTGCTCAAGAGTTACATAATTGGAAATAAGATCAAGAGGAGTCGGAGGATAAGTGAGAATTTTTTTCGTGTGTACTCCTCTTTTGTAGTTGAAGCAAGAGGCTGGGCAAGGGCAATATAATTTTTTTGTAAAAAAAGTGTAGGAGTTTCCCAACCACACACAACAACAATAAGGGATGAGAGTAGATAAACAAGTGGAAACGGGGAAAAGACCACATCTCGAAATCAGAAACAATCTCATCTGAAAATCTTGTTCTCATCTCGAATTTTGTTATGTAACGTACATCCATACAAAAATGAGATGGTTTACATTCAACCTAGAGTGTTTTGAATGTTGTGACGTCACCTGGATTGAAAAATTGTTCAGAAATCGGGAAAGTAGAAAGAGAAAAAAGAGACAAGACACGTAACAACTGTTGCTTTACTTTGTATGGACAAAACGGACAAGTCAGAGAGAGAGAGGACTGCAGTGTAGGTAAGGGAAATAAATTAAGGGTAAAAAAGCTCAGGCCAGCTTTCTTTACCTACTTGATTATTTTTTGAGGTAATAATTAATATCCGGTCTCACTCTCCGCTCCGGTCGTCCCTTTGTGAAAAGTATGTGTGTGGTTGTGTGGGATTTTTGTGTTGAAACCAATTCAAGTCTATTTAATAAATATTTTCATAGCCAAGCCGCCTGCCCGCATTGTATTGTATTTGAGGCTGCCTGCCCTCCATTTACATTACACATTATCTTTAAATTTCATTATAAAACTTGAGTACAATTCTCTTCTCATAAGTAATTTCTTTGTCCTCTTTTTTCACAACCCAGCCTCCATGATGGAGTCAAAGAATTTTCCGCCATATGTAAACAGAGTATCAATATTCAATAATTATATTTCATAAAAGACAAGTCACAAAAAAAATCATTTTCTTGACTTTGTTCATACCTCCACTTTACCCATTAATCCCTCTTTTCTTCCTGAGCAATCCTTGAGTCCCCTCAAAATGGATCTTCTACCACTACTACGTATGAAAACAATGGGAAGGGTAAAGGAGAAACACAGACTATATTGTTTACATAGTCAAAGGATTTTTTTAAACGGGAGACTAGTACAAACTTTCATCAATGGACAACCGATAAAGGATAATTTTTAACGAGAGAGAGAGAGACCCTCATGTCATCCTCAGGTAGACTGTCTCAAATATTAGACAATACCATGACTCCACACACACACACTCTCTCTCACCTAGACATCAGATGGTGAAGGGGGTGATGAGGATCAAGTTGATACTCGGATTTACACACACACAAAAGATACATTGTCTTATTACAAAACTAAGGAGAGTCGGGTTACATAACCATGGCTAATGTCATCTCCTCATTTATGTACGAAGACGATGCGATGCGTATGTGTTTACCTAAAGCGTACGTAGTATTTCAAAAAAAGAAGAAGAGGCAGAAAGAAGTGTATTCTGTAATCCTGGTTGTTTATGCTTATTAAAGAGTGTAACCTTCTCCTCTTCCTAACGCCCATGACTAAAGAAATGACTAATCGAGTGTATTAGGTTGTACAAGGGCATCTCCTTCTCTCCTCTTCTACAAAGTAGCCAAGACACACACAACAAATTGTGCCTGCACAACACAAACACAGATTAGGGAGAGAGAGAAGGGGAAAAGGATATGGATTGAACACCCATTTTCCTTCCCCTAGAAAGAAAGAAAGAGAAGGAAAAAAAATGATCCTCATTCCCATCCTAACTGTTTTACTTTACTACTATGACTTGCAAATTGTATTTGATTAAGTGTGGTGGATCCGTAGGTTTTCTCCTCAAGTTCGTAAATCCTAAATAATCTAATCCCGACTTTTCCGTTTCCCAGCCCCAAAAAATCTCAAACCCCAAAAATGAGAGGCGACAACATAAGGGATTTATCTTCTTTCTGTGTATGTTTTTTCCCTTCAAAACTTCCTTTCTCCCTTCCCTGACTTTGCCTCTGCCACAACAAAATGTTGAAACTCATCATCACACAATTATGACCCACACTCCTCAACGTCTAACCTCACAACAGTGGATCAACAAGAGAGACTGTCTTTGAAACCGCGCTAACTATAATCAAACAAAGTTAATGTTGAAAAACCAACTTGTAGGTTATCCACACTTGGACTCTTTCTTCCTCTCTCTTAATCATTCTCAAATTATGAGCATGATTTTGCCCATCCAAGGAGCTGCTTGTTTTGAACTTCTACTTATAAGTATGTATACGTGTGTGTACACAAAATACACATCAAGTACCTAAGTGTGTGTCGGTGAAAAACACAAGCTCAGACAGACACCACATTGTACACAATGTGTGTGTGTGGATCCTGATACTCGGGATCCATGGCATAGGATGTAGGAGGCTATTGATATTCTCACTGTACATTTCCTCACTTACAACAGATTATGATTAGCCTCATGTGTTGTTGATCATCCTAAAGACCAAAGAGAGAAGAGAGAGAGGGGGGATAGGGAATACTAAAAGTTCACACGTTATGTAAAATCCACACATGTGTCTAACCAAAAAAGCCCTTATTATTACCTACACACAGCACAACAAGGATAGAAGAGAACAGACAACAGACTCTGATTTCCTATTTTGTATTTTTTTACCAAAGCCAACTTGTCTCTCTCTCTCTCTCTCCAAATCCACACACCAATTTTCACGCTGTGCTTTATACAGAGAGAGAGAGAGGGAAGGAAAAAACGCCCTGGTAAAAATCTAAACGAAATAAATTTTCACAAAAACAAAGCGTGTGGGACACTTGAGTGATCATAGAGATGCCGACAGGTTGAAACTTAGTCAAACCAAACCAAAATGAAGTGCACACACAACACACACACACACGAAGAGGAGGAGGAGAACGACGACAGACTTTGCACAAACAAATAAACAATACAGTACATCCTATCTGTGTGTGTGTATGTAATTCAATGTATTTATTTTAGAAACAATACACACACAGGTGCATCTACCTGTCTTCCCCACACACACATGTAGTACACTGTGTACTGTGTGTAGGATTTATAATACACAGTCATAAACACACACACACACAAGCCCAGGTTAGCGTAAGCATGCTGTTTTTTATTGTTTGCACACCAACTAATTTTTTACCCTCCCATTTTAAGCCCAACTTGTTCTTCAGCCACTTCTTTCCCTGTGTGCCTGGTGTGTGTGTGTGTTAGTTAACAATCTGTGGGCACACATAGATAAATACACACATGCACAACAAAATGAGAATGTTAAGATGTGACTTTGTGGCGGAAAATCTCTTCTTGTCAATTTTTTTTGCACACAACTCAAACACACACACAAACACACGATGGGCATAGATCATGAAGACGAAAAAGATGATTTTTTTTCTTTCAAAGTAAAAAAGACAAAGAACAAGTCAAAGTCCTAATATAGGCAATTGGTGAACGGTCAGAGCAGAACCATAGGAAGAAAAAGAGATTACGTTCCGTGTACACTGTACAGGGAAATACTCAAAGAGGACAGACTTTTTTGATATAAAATGTGTGTGTGCGGAGGGAGAATTATATATTAAATACACACACATTGTATTGTGATTGTGTGTGTACTGTGTGTGTGTGCATAGGCAGAGAAAGAGGGGAAGGGGATGTATAAATTTTGTTGTGGGCTCACAAGTTAATGCGGTTTTTTTCTCTCTGTTTTTTTCTCCCCCTCTGCCTCTCTTAAAACATCTTTAAAAGTACAAAATCCTCTTAAGCTCTTGTCATACCTCTTCACAAATTACAACACATTACGTTTCATTCCCCTCCTCTTCCCCTAAGATCAAATGAATACTGTGTGTGTGGACGAGAGTTCCGAAAGCTATTAGAAGACAGCGAGACTCTCACACACACAGATGGACGATGCAGAGCTTTTGTATTTTGTACAAGTTTGATAGAAGTACTTAACGCCTTCAGTATACATGTGTGTGTGTTGAATGTCCTTTTGGTTTGTGTAGTCTGATGGAGAGAGAGAACTATGAAAGAATGAGATGGGTTGGGAAAAGATTGAGTGAAAGAATAGGGAGAGGGGGAAGGTGTGCATAAGCGGTGGAGCTTCTTCAGATCTTCTTCTTCAAAGGCGTCCCCAACAACTCAACAACAATCACATTCACAAGCGTAAATAATTCTTCTAGCTAGGTTGGATGCATCGTAAAACTTGTTATACCTATTATCAAGATTACACTACATCGTGTTATCTTTCTAAACATACACTGCCTTGTTCTTCCCCCACATCACTTCTCTCTCACTCTTCATCTTCTGTGTGTGTTTGTGTGTGTCTTCATGGGGACAGACACAAAAAGACTTACACGAATTACATTTAGTTTAAACATATTTTGTACAGTCAAACTTAATCCTTAATCCCTATTCACTCTGCCCAAGTCGGACTCGGAGGAACGAGGAGGAGGAGCTGATCTTACAACACGAATTTTAAACACTGGAGAATTAAAAGGAAATCATGGATTTTCCCATTCGTAGTATTTTTTGCTGAATAAAATAATGGAGGATTACACGTCAATTAATGACGACATTTTTGTTTAATCACATTCTCTGGAATTTAATTGAATGGTGATTAAACAGGATTTTCATATTTAATTAATAAATTTTTCAGGAAAAATAAAAAATTGGTACAAGGAAAGAAAATACTTGAAAAATTTGACAAAGAATGACGATCACACACGTAAATTTCCTTGCCAATGAATAATGATGGGATGGGAAGAATAAAATTGTGAAAAAAACCAGACACTCTGCCCAACATTCCAATCCATCCGCACTGTCATTTTCTCTTTGAAGACTCAATCGATTCAAATATTTATTGAAGACACATGTTTGTGCCTGCCTGTACATGTTTATCCCATGTGTCTTGATTCAATTCAATATTTTTTTCTTCCTTCAATTGTTACACACACACACACATTGAGCACTCCTTTACGGAATGGAATGAGTATGTATGGACAAACGAAATAATTCAAGTCATTTAAACAAGTTACCGCGACCACAACCGCAGTTTTCATCTGGCGTATATAATGTACAAGAACGGGGTGAGAGAGAGATTGTCGGAGAGCAAGTTGATCATCATGCAATAATATGTCCAATATATTTTTTGCTTGCTTCTGGAGAAAACATAGCAAGAAAGAGAGACGAGGCGCGTTGTGTGTGTGTGTGTGTGTTGGGGGTTGGCTGAGGAAGGTGGAATGAGTAAAACAGATACTCGTCAATTACTCTGTTGGGTTGATGGGGCTCTTTGAAGACGCCGATGGGAGGCCGTCCTTCGTCGACTCTTTGATCCGACCGTTCCAATGCTCGCATCTCTCCACCAATTCAATTGGGTGTACATATTACATATGGAGTGAGGGAGAGGAACGAGCGAGATCCGCCATCAACGATTCCTAAACCCATCTGTGAACAACCTTTGAAAAGTACTGAAAAAAGGGAGACTAGCTTTGATCTTTGTTTTCAGTAGTAGAGCGACAGCTACGGGCCACAGGCTCTGCTACACATTCACACTTTCACTCACAGACTGTGCTCCAATATGGTTGTGTTTTGTTCAGAATGGACTTGGGTTAGTAACAAATTGTAACCTACAATGCATAAATTATGCTCAAAATTCGGGTGGAATGGCAAAATTTGATATAAATAGTTTTGCTATCTACACAGAGTATTTCGTCACGCAATTGTATGTAGTTTAATGCTGATTGTGAACATGGGACTTAAAAAAGCGTTGGGCCAAGATTACACGGCTTGGGTCAACGATGACAACAACAGAGAAAAGGGAAATTAAGTGACATTATTTTTAACATTTGAATTCATGGCATTGTCATCAAACCCTTTAAACGTCAAGTAAAAGAAATGGTGGTCAGGATAGAGAGAGAAAGCATAACTTTGTCATTCTTCACGAGAATTTTGACAGCCACTTTTCTAGCCTAAGGAATTTGACATAGAGTCGCAAAGTCAAACGGGTGAAAGTCAAAATGGAACAAGTAACTAATCTTGAGTGCCCAAATATCTTGAAGAAATTTTGCTGAAATTTTAAGGATTATTTCGAAAGAATGTGCAACAAATTTCTACTAATATTTTTCATGTGCTCATTTAGGCTTGAGCTAAATCCCCGATTACGTAATATCGTCAGCTATACCCAAATGGCAATTGCATTGTCAGCAAATTTTTGTTTATTTTATTGAGTTCTTTTATATCAAAATGATGGCCACACACTACTTTTCCTTCTTCTAAAATTTAAAAACTCTGTTCTCTTTAACAGGGGACACACACAGGGTGTGGATATTCGTTTCCGGAAGTGTCTGCTAACTCGCAACATGTTTTAATATTTAGGAAATCATACTGAAAGTGAGCTTTAAAATAAACTGTGTTTCCCCTGCTGACTCCCTCATTTATCCAGAGAATGATGATCAGCATAGATTTTTTGGGCGATGTCCAAGCCGTAAAGACAAAAGTCTTGAATTCTCGTTTTGAGAAACTCTGGAGGGTTTTGGGATGGGAAATGACAAAAATGACAAAATGTGTAAACAGAGATGATGAATGGAGTGTGTATAAAAGGAAGAGGAGAGGAAGAGAGACTCTTTGAGGGGTATTAGTTGGTATTATTTGTGAAAAGCGAAATGATCAATAAATACTTATTTTCCGGTCCAACCAATTTGAATGTAATGAGGAGGACACACGCTCTCGCTGATGGAATGATGGTCTCTCTCTCTCTCTATGTGTATGTTGACTGGTTGGATGGGTGGTGTGTGTGTGTTGCAATATATAGTACGTAACTTTATATGACTTTTTGTAAATGGAAAATGCGTGCGGTGGAGATGGAGGATGAAAATGCCAAGTGAGCGTGGATGGTTCTAACGACGAGCAATTCAAAAAACAGAAGGATAGGGTAACAAGTTGAAGGAAGATGAAGTCAAGTGAAGGAAACTGCTCATCAACATACACGTGAGTAAATATTCAACATACTCAACGCTGCTTTACAATATCCCCTGATTTCCTTTTCTCAATCTCTCTCTCTCCACACACACACACACACAAAAGACCTCACACACTCTCAGTCACTCCATATACTCTATAATCTTATATAACTGTACTTTGTCGAATGGAAAAGGTCGTAAACTTATAACACAGCCTCCCCAAGACCGCTGGATCAAGTACATACCAATAAATACGCAGTCAAACTTGAAGCGTGGGTACCGTAATCCATGAAGTCTGGTCAAAATGTATCATGGAATTTTCTTACATTTTCAAATCTTTCTGACCATTCAGAAGTGTCACAAAAGAACCATTTCAAAGAATAATTTTTTTCCAGCACATATTCTTTCAAATGGTTTTTTGTGACACTTCTGTATGGTCAGAAAAGTTTTATGACCAAAGTTAAACGGAGTTTAGCATGGGGAATTATTTAAAGTCCACCTTAAGCTTATTTATCTACGGTGTTTCTAATTGCAGTAAAAAATGTCAGATGACTTTTTAAAAATTCTAGGCCCGAATATAGAAAGAAAAAATGAATAATTAAATTTTTAAAATTTCCGTAAACGGAAGAGATGAAGGAACGAGGTGTGTAAAAATGAATTTTTAAATTGTCCTTTGTAAGCAAAAAGAGTCTTAACAAAAAGGATTTACGGTAAGTCGTTTAAATTTGTCTTCGACAAAAGCAGAAAGTAAATGCACACACTCTTCTCTCTCTCTCTCACTCTCACACACATACTTGACGACTTTGGCTTGCGCAGCCAGCAAATCTCAGGCAATTGGCCATTCATCCAGACAACGTCAGCCCACTGAAAACCCAAGGAACTTATCAGTGGCACGAAGAGTGGATCAAGAGTACCACCCCTGGCCAAAAATCCACTTTCCACTTTGCACCCACACACACTCTCACTCACTCACCTAACAAAAAAGAGCATCAACCTGATATGCCCAATTCAACTTGTCCCTTCTCAAATGGGGGCATGTACATGTTACATGTACATACACACACGGAGACGGGGAAAGAGAGAGACCCTCTTTCACTGAATGAATCTCAATGAATTGCCCAACTTTTTAATGGAAAACGTATAGAGCAAGAGATGAAGAGAGAGAGGAAAGGACAACATGCATTTATGACTTTCACTATATATATTCACTCCCTCGCCCTGACAAAAACTCTCCGCCTTCATATTAAGTCCACACACGCAACGAGTTTTTGAAGTCAGGGAGGGCAATGTGGTTTTTGGCAAGTCTCTTCTCTCTCTCTCTCTCCACACACACACACACACAAAACTTGGATTTTGTGCTTTATCTCTCTTGATTGCTTCACTTGAGCTCTCTCCTCAACGTTAGTTACTCATCTTTTTGAAAGCCCCACATCCACACACATACATACGTCCACACACACACACACGACACTCGCCCATTCAAATGAGGGGGGCTTAGTCACTTCTCAAGTCATCCTCGTCCGGTCAAGTTTAAGTGGGGCTGTCAAGTTAGGTTTAGATTTCCAGATTAAAGTTCTGTGGAATCTTCATCAGACTATCGAGTGTGCACAGTTAACAGTTTACATTTATTTGTGTGGATTTTTAAAAAAATTGTGTGACAAATTTTTGAACAACTTTCCTTGCATCTTTTGACTTGTAAACCGGGATAAAGAAGAAATTCCAATTGATTCCCAATTGATTACACTCTGAGTGCGGGGGGATGGGACAAAATTAAAATTTGTCAGGATTCTGAGGGAGAGAAGTGAACGGAAATTAGAGTTTACAAGAGATAAAAAAGAGACAGTGGAATATACAGTTTTCAGTGTGAGTGTAAGTTTTAAAAGTGGTTTCAAAGAGAAAGTTGTTATCATTATATAATAATCATGTCATCCAAGTTGGACGAACCTCTCCCTACGTCTTTTTCAATTCAAAATATTTTGAGTAAAAATTTTGATGGGGTATGGACAACGATTTTGTCAAATCATTCAGAAGAGTCTGATAGAAGTTCACGGCCTTCAGAGTGGGACTCTGAAGCCTTAGACATGAGGATGAAACATCAACTCAAAGGTGACTACTTTTTGTGAAAATTATTTCGAACATTCCTTTTATGACTCTTAAAAGATTAAGCAAAATTAAGTTTCATCCATTCATATTTAACTATATGACATTTTTGAGAAATGTCAGTGGATCTTAGCATCATCTGTAATTTGATTTTTTCCGGGGGCATTTTTAGACAATGACTTGAAACCCAGGAAGAAACGATCCAGAGCAGCCTTTTCCCATGCACAGGTATCGTACATCTTTTACAAATAAATTTTTATCACACAATATTGCACATCGTCAGTTGACACTTTGACACGTGTGCGGAATTCCTTTGAACTTTTATTCACACGCATTAAAATATCGAACAATAGAACATTCTCAGTTCTCATGAGTGGTCAATGACACTTTAACTAACTTTCGTTCTACTAACTGTAGTTACTATACTTCTATGTAAACGTGATTAGAATAATTTAATTCGAAATTTTATGAAAAGCTTTGCTTGTTCCTCAATTTGTATAGTCTTTCTTCCAGCAACTTGTCATATTAATTGCAAAGAATTTTAGTCCCGTTCCTTCCATTCCATACAAATAGTATACGTGGAATGATATTTATTACCAAGCATGTGTGTATTTCTTTCATTACATACGATGGATTTAAAGTTGAATTGTGGATGGGTCAATGTTCACAGATCAATTTTTAATTTTTTCTCATCTTCCCCTCAGGTATACGAGCTGGAAAGGAGATTTAGCCATCAACGCTATTTATCCGGGCCAGAAAGGGCAGACTTGGCTTCGGCACTCAAATTATCCGAGACACAAGTAAGTTCCTTCTATTTCTAAACTAAAATTATTTTTCCATTGTACGTGAATATTGTAGAATAGATGCATAAGTTTCTGCATAGATCGAAGAATTTGTCCTTGCAATGATGTATGAGTAGGCTATCATTTGAATTGCATTGTGTTTGTTTGCGTATGTGTATATATGTCAGTGAGATAGAGGAAGAGTAGGAAATCATAATTATCAAGTAATTTGTTCAAGTATCATAACTCTTTTTTAATCCCCCCTCCACCTCCTCCACTTTACACTCCCCACACAAACAAGTATGGATGGAAAAATAGAGATAGATGTGGGTACATTACACAGGCAAATTGACAGCGAGACTAAATACGAACTTTGGTTAGGAGAAGAAGGGAAAGGGAAATGAGTGGAGTGGCACTCAAGACTTTTTTGAGGATGGAAAAGTAGAGTATATAGTGTACATACAGTACAAAAAGTATGGCACAAAGTGACTGAGAATTGAGTGTAGCCATACGACCGACCAAGAATTATTATGATTATGACCAGCTCGTTGGCTCTTTCTCTCTCTCTCTTTACACTAGTCTACACACAAACAACCACACAGTTGGATTTCATGTTCAAGTCTTGCATGACTGCAAATTGTCTGTACCCAAATAAAGCGTATGAGGGTAAAGTGTGAGACTTATGCTAGGAAAAGAGAAATTTTAGTGTCCACAACATTGGAAAATATATATCAGTATGAAGCCAATATGCAATACAAGGAGGAGAGAGAGAGACTTGGTTCATCATGGGAGCCAAGAAATTGGGCGAAACATATGCATTTCTTTAATCACCACATGCCACTCACACGCCCTCCTCTTTCAAAAACTTTTTTTCCAAATTTTTTTGATTCATCCTCTCTCCCTCCTCCCTGTCTCACTCTCACTCAATCTACTTGGATAGCTACTTAAGATTGGTCTAAGTGACGGGACTTGGCTTTAGTGAAGACATACAAAATACACTCTGTGTGTGTGTGTACCTTTTTCATCCCTACTCTCTCTGTCTTTTTGGCTCTTTGGGAAATGTGGAGAGAGAAATGTGAGTGGGCAGGATAGAAAAGAGAGAATATGCTGAAAATATGTTGGATTTGGACCAGTAGACATAATCTTATTCTTAGAATCCGGCTTTGCTGGAGTACATCCCCATCCATTTCATACATAATACGTAGACGAGACGGAGAGAGGGAGAGAACAAATTGATGATGATGTCTTCTTTTTGCTTTGTGGTGTGACTTTAGAGTAAATTGTGGAAAAAATCCTCCCCTCCTCTCTCTCTCTTTCTTGACGTTTCAAGTCTTTGCTGAAATAAATGTGAGCAATTTGCTCGGTACTCTAGTTCTTGTGTGTAAGATAGGTCTTAATTTACAAATTTCTCGGCAGACAGAAAGAGAGAAGTGTGAGCAGAATGAGAAGCTGTTGCAAAAATGTGTGTGTGTGGTTAGACTACGATAAAGTTTAGGAGGATCGTCTTGTCAATTTCACCCGGGAAAGAAAATGTGTGTGTGTGTCTTGAACTATCTTGCCCTCTTTACACACACATGCAATGCAAGTGACATGTGAAGAAAGGTTGAGAGAGAAAATATATAAAAATCAAGTTTATAGACGTATTGTGTCGGCATCTTTTTCAAAATTCAGAGCAGAATAATAAATACATGGGTTAATGGGGGGAAAGGCATGGAAAGGTTTAAGTTAACGGGTTTTTCGCACAAAAAAGAATATAAATAAGATGAGGGTATGTAAATAAGATAATATAAATAAGAAGAAGGTTGATGCTCATTTTGTTTTTTCTTGAAATTTTTTTACAGGTGAAGGTAAGTGATGGCGAGAAGAGATTAAATCTCCGAGATTTGTTCACTTTTAAAATTTTAAATATAATTTGAACGTGAAATCGTTCATTCTCTAGTGAATAATTTGCGACGTATTAATTACAAGGAGTTTTGTTTACGGTTGGCAATACCAAGTGTTTTTAATGAACAATCTCATTTTTGTTTGGATGAATAGATATGGTTTCAGAATAGACGCTACAAAACAAAACGGGTGAGGGTTTCATCCTTTATACAACATACTTTCTCCAGACTTTTACATAAAGATTATGAATTAAATTTGTATACGAGTCCACAAACTAATTGTATAAAACGGATGATAGAAACTGCAGCAAGATCTTGCGACTCCATGTCAAATTCCTCAGGCTAGAAAAGTGGCTGTCAAAATTCTCATGAAGGATGACAAAGTAAAGCTTTCTCGTTCTATCCAGGCCACCATTTCAAATGATTTTATGCCGTACATTTTAATTAAAAAATAATGTCATTTAATTTCTTTTTTCTGTTGCTGTCATCGCTCTTTCAGGTAGTGTACAACCGTGATGAAATTAAGCCTTACCTCAGCCCGACGAATTTGTTGTTCAACTCATTCTACTCATACTACTGTTGGCCCTTCCACCCAAACAAGCCCTTGGTTCCACCAGTACAAGAACTCCGGTAAATATTTGTACAAAAAAAGTTAAAAGGCTATACACACTGTAAAAAGTCACTCATCTCCCGTCATTTGTCTCAAAATGAGAAAGAGATTACCTCCACCATCATAATTATTCATTATAAAGTTTGAATATTATCCGTTGAGATTAATTAGTTTTAAAAAGAGGAAGAAAACGAATAATACCAAAGAATAATCATGGAAACAGAGGTGTAATGCATATTATATTATGTAATAGAGTAATAGATATTCACTTATTTTCAGCTGTTCAATTAAATGTAAAATTTTGACATGAAGAAATACATCTACAATTTTATAATAGGAAAAAATAGGATACAATTATGAAGCTAAAAAAAATAGTCAATTTTACTGTTAGCTGTCAGTAACTACAATATTTAAATAGTTTAGATATTGATTAGGTAAAAATAGGATGGCCATACGTTCTTAGTAGTATTACAATTGTAATCATCATTAAATATATTAAACATTGATGGCTGAGAGATTGTGATGATAATTGTATTCTGTTGTTGTTATTATTTTTTGCATTAGAATAGTTAAACTCTCATGCTCAAGTCTCAATTCATAAGTATAATCGCGTTTTTTGTAATTTTCTTCTCCATTACCAATCTCAGAATTCTTTTGAAATGTGTAAGGCAACCTTGTATATTTAAGTTTAAAGATTTTCAAAAATGTGTGTCCTGTAAACACTATTTTTCTCTCTTTCTTGTGCTAAAACGTCATTTATACAATTATCAGAGAAAAATGTGTTCGCCCGCGCGTGTGTGTATAGAAAAAACGTGTATGGAAATAATATTATGTGTAATGTGTTAATATTTTCTGAAAGCCCATTAAATCCTACATTTTCTGTCCATCACGAAAATCAAAGACGAAAAAGAGTACATTGACAAATTTCCAACAACAATTCACCATTTCATCTTTAATACATACTTCAATACACAGAGAGAGAGACACACACAGAGAATTTTGGCTTTCGCCTTGTCCTGGTAAGTCTTGTAATGATATAGGTGGATTTATGAAGTGGATCACAACAACGTACAGCTTTCACCCAAAAATGTAATACATTTCACCCCCTCTCTACCTGCGAGCGCCGAGCGACCAACTCCATAAAAAGTACCTACCTGTTCTTTCCTTCTCTCTCTCTCTCTTTGTTTGGGCATGTGTGTGTGTTATTACATGACACCCCTGGACGCGTGCACAAATCACTAACAAATTGATAGAACCTCATGCTTGGAAAAGTCCTCCTCTTCATCACTTTACTCTCTGTTTGAAGCCTCTGCTAATAAATTGAGGAGGCTGTGCAACTCACCACTATGAGAGGGTGGTGGTGGGGTGTGTGTCTATCTCTATGTGTGCGGGGGTGTGTGTGTGTGGGTTTATTTCCTTGGTGCCTTGACTCGCCTTGCACTGTTTTTTTCCACTACTCATCATTATATACTCCGTCTTGTGGCTGGGATGATGCGGCTTTATGCACTATGAATGAGAGTTACTGTGTGAGTGTGTGTATTTGATTTCTTTTTAGTATTTGATTCACGTGTACCCATTATTCAGGACATAGGGAAAGAGAGAGAGAAGGGGGAAAGACGGAGAACGGTAATTTTCTTAATGCATTAATACTCTAATGCATTGGCATTGGCACATTTGCGACTGATGTGATTATTATTGCTATGACACGACCACCAACACTCCACACACACCACACCACACTCTAATGTCATCCATGGCGTAATCATAATAATAGTCACAGTCCGCGCGAATGAATATTATCGGCACAAGATACTAAAGGATGAGGCCAACTTTCATTGTCTCCTCTTGAGCTTCTCCTGGGAGAGCTCAGCGTCCATGACATCCTCCGTGTGCGTGTCTCTGTGTTATTATTCTCAACCTGAAAATCCTTTCTCTAGTGTGACTCTTATGTCATTTGTCAATAATATTTCTACCTGGGACCCACACACACACAAAAGAGTTGAGAGGAGTTTGTTTTGGACTATTGGACACCACCAGTTAAAAATTGAGACTCCGTTTTTTATTCCCCCGTTTCTCCTTCATCCTCACTTGTAAATTAACGAAAGCTTCTTTTGACTCGACATTTCTCTGTAGTGTTTATAATCCACTTAGAATAAATTATTTTTTTAAAAAAATGAGTTCACAACCTGGAGTACAGAACATATCATGTAGAATGTACAAATATATGAGGACAAAAACAGACAGGGAAATGGAAGGAAATTTTCCTTTCTCTTTGAATTTGGATTGCTCCACACTCCACAATCATATACAGACACACACATGCACAGTGAGGATGGGAAGTGTAAACACAAAAGGAGTTCTCGTATTGTTTGGGAAGACAAAAGGAACATGGGATGTAATGTAGGTTTAGGTGCATATAGAATGAGGGGTGCTGTTGCTTTTCAAGTTTTAGTTTCTCTCTCTCTATCTTTCAATGACTATTGGGTGAGATTCAAAGAACCACAGAAGAGAAGAAGGAGAGAGAAAAGACCAGATTCCCAAATGTACAAATAATGTCTGTAACGAAACGATTATTATGAGTACAATGTATTTGAATTTCTTCTTGTCTTCCTCTCCTTCTTCTCAGAATTTTAACTACTCCACACACACACACATTGCCCTCACATTCGTGTGTGTTGTACGTACGAGGGATTTAGAATATAGGAAGTGAGTAAGGTTAGATTATTTTTTTGCTTGTATATTTGGACGTCACATCACATGGGAGAGATGTAGATGTAGATCAGTCAGATTATTTTTATTAACGGACATTTATATGTTTTCCTTATACCCCGCCTGCACTGTGTGTGTCTATGTGTGTGTGATGAGTAGAGAGGAACCGACGAGGGACCGCCCGAACAGTTTCTCCATACTAATAAATGAATAATAATACACCAAAGGATAGAGAGTTCATTGTGTGTGTGTTCACACATAGTATCACCCATCACATCATGTAGTTATGAATATAATAATGGATATTAGTAGAATTAAGTAGTGGCATTTTTTTCTATTAGTCTGTGCAGGAGAGGAAGGAGCTCTTTAGGTTTCCTTGTACCGGAGCTTCCGTCTCCCTCAAACTCAATACAACACACACACACACAATACATACCCTACTCGGCACACACAAACACACACATTGTGTAATGTTATATGAGGGTGTGTGTGTGATTTTACGGCTCTCTCTCTTCTCTCTCTCTCTCTCTCTCTCTTGTGTATGTAATATAATGTGGAATATAGGAAATTCTATCCGGATGATCTCAATGGAAGATCCAACTAACTTTGAAAGCAGAAACCAAATTTAACTCTCATGTTGAAAAGGATTTTTCTCGCGCTAATGTAAACATTTTAGGCGGCCCACACACATACCGTTTACATGGTCATCACCTTCCTGGCATCAGAGCATAGATACTTGTACACACACACATACAGTAACTCTACTTTGTGCTTCATATCCAATTTCCCTTTTGCCCCTTCTCTCTCCCTCTCTCCCTTTATCTGTGTGTGTAGTTCAAAGATATCAGCTGAGTGTAGTGTATTGACTTGATTTTTGTTGTATTGACTTGATCGATCTGCAAAAGAAAGAGAAAAAAGTCTTTCCTCGATATATGAATGGCGTGAAGCGGAGAGAGAGGAACACTTGAGTTCCAAAGAAAGCAATATAATCAAAAAACCAAAGGCCAATCGTTCAGAAATGATAGATATGGGAATATCAATAAAAAAAGTTTGATCTTTTTGGGGATATCTCTTCTTTGCAAACCTTTTATTAAATTAGAGTGTAGAAAAGACGAGAATTGGAATTTTGCACGCCATCCATATATTACATTTTCCCACCCCTCTGCGAATCACGGTAGTGTCACTGTGTGTGTGTTTACGTAATGGAACTACATAGGAAAATAAAAGGTCTTTGGTGAAAGTCCAGATAAAGTATCGATGAAATTAATTTTTTATGAATTAATGGGAAAGAGAGACTTTAAATTACCCAATTTGATTTCTTCATAAAGGCTTGGCATTTTTTAGACAAAATTTGAATTTTTTGAGCATTCCTAATCAAATTGGAGATGAATTTGGAATGAAAATAAGTTCTTGGAAAGAAATTGTCTTTACATGTGTGCGGAATATTTGGATGGAACGTTTGAGTCTCCTTGGAATGACTTAATGATGCCACTGGACAGAATGGTAAGTAGGAGATGACAAGACTGAATTAAATACTCTACTCTGTTCTAGTATACGTGTGTCTGTAGTTGAATCCATGTGGAGTCTACATAACAGACGCATTCAAGATTATAGATTGGAAGTCGTGTGTAAGGATTATATATTAAATTTCCAGTTAGTAGAGTGTGTGTGAGAGTGAGGAGTGTTGAAAAAGTTGTAACTTTGGCTTGTAAAGCGGATTAGCATGTGGGATAGTTAAATGGGTCGTGAGGATGCAATTAGGGAAGTGCGGTGTTTGATGAGGGATAAATGGATATGGGGAAAGGCATGGTGTGGAGTTGACTCATCTGCTGCGGAATCAACCCCACACAGCCTTCCACACACATGTGTATACATATAGCCACAAATTGTACTCTCAATGAGTTTTTGACTTTTTCGAATATCCATTCTGACTAAAAATGTGTGTGTGTGAATACTTTGAACTTATTAAATGTATTTAAGATGGAGAGATTCTTCCACAATTTTATAAAACTTTACAGAAAACTTTCTCATCTTTCTATATTACTGAGAGTAAAAAAGAAGGCAGTCTACCTCATTTTAATAAATCCCGCACAAGGATCAAAGAACAAAAGTCTAACTCAGAGTACGGAAAGACATCAAGTTTTTTCGGAAATTTTGACAAAGTACAGGGGAAATTTGGAACAAAAATGGCAAAATTACAGCCGACCCACTTAACAATAATTGTGATTCTTTAATGCCGTTCAGACTTTTGGAGAAATTATAAAGAAGCCAAAAAATAAAATACAAATAAAAAATTTGGAAAATTTTTGTACTTTCTGTTTACATTTTTTTGCAGAGAAAACAAAATTCGGACAAGTGAAATGAAAAACTGTTCTACACACACACACAAATGTATGAAGTTGAAAAAGAAAAAATTGGCGAGAGTGAGTGTGTGTGTGTGTGAAATTGATTTTGGAGCAATCAGTTATTCTACTCTCGAAAACAAGTTTTCAGCTCAATTTGAGCTACACAATATCAGTTTGATTAGGAGGGAGAGAAGGAGGTTCCTATGTCTCCTCTCCTCTTTTATGTTCGTGGAGATGTGCTTAGGGGCTAATCGGATGACTCTCTCCCTCTTTCCTAATAATAGTCCTTATATAATGACAGTCAAAGACTTTACCCTCTTCCACACATATCTATGTATATAGGGTACATTGACAGTCCACACTCTCCTCCTATACACCCTCCCACTTTCCCACATTATATATTTGAACTCTCTCTCCCACACACACACACACTCACTTCAACACACTCTTTTCATATTTGTCAAAGAACTTAACGGATTCTTTACAATCTTTGCACAGACGATGTCAATGAGGGAGGGAGAAGAAGCTACTCACAGAAAAATCCACAAATCTGCTAATATATCAAATTTGTCTGAATTTCTCGAGTCAATCCAAAAAACCGTAAATACTTTATTAGAATCCCAGACAGCACCACCAATTTATTTCTTTTTTAGAAAATGCATTTCTCTCTTATCACGAACTCTCTTTAAATTCTCACGGTAGACACACGACAATTAGAAAATGTGTTCACATTTTTCCTATTTCTACATCATGATGCATCATCATCCTCTCACGTACAGACATACACACACACACGACGATGACGACACACACATGAGAGGGTCTGGAACGAACCAATTTTTTCAAATGTAAATATTGCAAACTAATGACTCTCTCTTTTGAAAACTATATTGCTGACATATTGAGTGCAGAGCAATAAAACACAAGTCCTTTTCATCCTCATGTACTTGGAATGATATAAATTAATACAACTTGATCTCTCTCTCTCTCAGTCAGTGCGATTCAGGACTTGAGTTCTTTCAGCACACAGTCTATATATATTGGCTGTCCTTACAAAACAAGCCATGATTTGTCAAGAAATAAATTGTCTGGGATCCAACTGTAAACTACTGCGTTTGATTTTTAGTGGTTCTCCCCTCTTCCTCTTCCTTTTCTAGTTAACCTCTGGTCTGTAGATTAATTGTTTTGTTTAGGGGGAGCAATTACAGGACGAAATACTTGTAACTCGACAGTGTAATGTCGTTTGAATTGAGAAGAGATTAAACGAGGATGGAGGATGGAGGAAGAGGGGATGGTGTGAGTGCGGCCATGAAAGATTCGTAAAAATGTAAATGTTGATATGAGTGATGTTTAATGGCTGGGAATGATGTGTGAATGTGACGGCTAGATGAGGCTATGAGGAGTCGAGAATGAGTGAGAATGTTTGTATTAAGTTGATAACCTGGAGTAGTTAGTTAGTAGTTCGTCTTGGGTTGTGTGTATGTACATTATGTGTGTGAATGGGTGTATGGGTCTGGGTTTGGAAAACCCCGACAAAACTTGAAGAAACTCTCTCTCGTTTATTTATTCAGTGGAAAAGTTCTCGAAAACATACACACAACATTCGAATCTGGTGTGTGTGTGTGTGTGCCTCCTCCACATCTTTAAAAGCAACACACTACACTCAGACACAGAGATAAGGACAACAGGCTTCCTTTTCTATAATCATCTTTCTTTATTTTTCAAATTATTTATTATGGAGTTGTTCTATTACGAGTACTTAATGTCCCTGTAAAATACCTCTCTCTACAATGTGTTCATTTCATTGCAAACTGATGGACACTAACATTCGTTTTTAAATTGTTGAAACTGTTAACTCTTTAATTTGCATACATTAGTTCAGCAATAATCGTAAATCCTCAAATAATTTTTTGGTTCTTACTCCTTCCTTACCTTTCTCTTTGGGAGGAAATGGTTGTTGAACAAAGTTTTGAAGGATAAAATGAAGTATGTATGGTTCATGTTGAAGCTGATGGAGTGTAAGATTTTTGACAGAATTTAGAAATAAATCCTCATCATAATTACGAGTAGAATAAATTTTCTTTTGAAATATCTTTCGGGAAAAATAATTTTTTATCGTTGTCGATTGAGTTTTTACTAGATTTCAAGAGTTGAGTCACATGAAAATGAAGAGGAGAAAGCTCAGGTGAAAGTGAACAATATTTTTTTTTATAAGTACATAATGCTAAATGTTTAAAAATCAAAATATGGAAGCGCTCATATAATATATTTCTAATTTTCATTTAGTGAATGTGCATAAAGTATGTCGTCCAATTCTTCCATTTGTTCCATATCAAAGATCTCAGACTCTTCACGGTAAGAACTTTGAGTGGAGTGAGTGGAAGGAGGGCCTGTCGTTACGAATGAAGAATTTGTCTCCTCGGATTCACTGAATGAACTCGGTGTTGACGGGAATTCCAGAGGTGACATTGGCCCACTTTCTCCATTACTATTACCGTTTGATCCAAAAAGGACCATCATGACTCGAGCTTCAACGTACTGACTTTTGACCGGTAATTTCCCAGAACCGAATCCTACATATTCAAGACATTGGTCAAATTTGTCAAGAATCATACATCCAAGAATATCTTTTTACCTAAGATTCAGATTTGTTTATTTTTTACGAACCGACTTTGGGTGACAAATGTTTTTTATCCTGGTTAACGGGGAAAGCAGTCTCCTTGGTTGCCAATCTCTCTTGATTTTCACTGTTGTGATAGTAGACCCAAAGAAATTTTGCTGCATCATTAATTCGATCCGAGAGACTCCGAACTTTCAAGTCACTATCCGTGAAAGGTGCTAGACTCGCCACTTCTAATCCATGTCCATTTGGAGAAGGGACAGCATAAGAGATGGATATTCCACCCAAGTTTGAGTCTGAAAATCGGAGCATGAATGTACCAGCCTTCATTCGAGCTAAAATGTCTCTCTCCGCGTGACACCGGTCCATGAAACCCACAATGTAACTAATGGAGAAAGGGGGAAGAACAATATAACTTATCACTTTGCTCCGCATAATTAGCTATAAATTAGGGGAAAGTAGTAGTACAACCAAAAGACATACGCAGACGTACCCTTGACCCCAAAATGGTTTGAGATGTTTATTGATCAACTCGATGATGGAGTAAAACCATTCCCATGGACAAATTTTGGATGTTGTCTCCTTCTCACAAAATTCTTTCCGAGAAATTGTACTATTTTCATTAAAATTTGTCATCCGAAATGTTTTTTCACCAATATATTTCAAATTTGACTCCGTCAAATTCCAATTCGTTTGAGTCATGGATTTAAAACATTTACGGAGGGCTGGAGCCATTTGTGCCCAACAAACTTCTTGTGGTATGTTAAAAGGGATTCGACCACGTTCTCGAAATGAATTATCCCAAAATATGTTGCCCCAACCTGTATAATCACAATTATGTAGTTATTTCAAACTAAAATCCACTTTTTCGAAAATTAGAAAAATATTCCAGAAATTATTTACCTTCACACTTTTGACTCACATGGACCGTAAATACGAATGGTAGGCTGCAACACCATACCTTTAATTTTTTGCAATTTTTTATGGGTAAGTTCAAATGTTTTAACAAATTGTCCTTTAAAAAATATATTTAATTGAATTTCTTATTACTTTACCTCATAGGCCTTTCCATTAATTTCCAACTTGGAAGAGAAGAGTAAACAAAATTTTTCGGTCATGGCTCTATTCCCACATTTGTGTTCATCCTTCTCTCCCCGTTTGACACTGGAGATGGCAACATTCCTGGACAGAGAAGCCACTAATCATTTTTTGTGTGAAATTAACTATAAAATTATGTAATGTGCGTGCGGTTAAATGATAATTATTTTTACCTGAATTGCATGACCACCCTTTGACACCACTGACTGTCACTGTCACAAAACTTTCTCTCCACATTGTTGATGACTTTCCCATGACCATTGTACGAGACTTTACTGGGGGATTGACTTTGGAATAAAAGAGCTGCATACCGCTCATTCACTGCTGACACTTTGACTACTGGTGACCCTTCTGGATTGATAAACCTTTCTCCAAGTAAAAATCGGACACTTGTATTAAATTTTGTGTCCTTCTTGATCACCTGGGATGGTTGTTCTTGGACTACGAGGGAATTACTGACTAGTATGAAAAACATGCTGTCCAGCTAAAAAACATAATGAAATTATATTTTTTTCTGAACTTTCTTTTTTGATTTGAGCGCATTTATGTATGCATTTATGCAAGGTGAATGTAAAAATATTACTTGTTCCATTAATTGTTGAACTAGGGCAGGTGGTATTTGTTGGAGATATACAGTTTTGAGACACCGCAGTGGAGCAATTGTATCCAGTAATTCTGCATACCATCGTTGAATATTGTCCAGATTTTGTTCTTCTGAAGTCAACTCACTCCATTTCAGTCTATGAATATATTCTTGAAGTAAAATACGAACAAGGTTATTCAACTCTGTGACAATCACTTGAGCTAATTCTATGACTCCTAGTTCCAACTGTAGAATTTGTGTGTTCTGAAATATTTTTAACATTTTATTTTACCCTTATTTTCACAAGGAATAAATTAACAATATTTTAAAGTTAATACATGATTAGCTATCTCTTTGTCCATTTTCTGAAGTCCCATCTCCACAACCCTTTTAAATTGTTCATAGTCTTTCATTCCGTCTGGCCGTTGGTTCCCAACTAATTGAAATCGCAGTTCTGAAAATATTCGCACTACGTATTTCTCTGTATAATTCAGCAGTATAACAGTAGAATATTTAATTTACCAGCAGTAGTCCTTTTTTCCTTAATCAAATGAAGTTCATCGAGCATGCAGTGCATTGTCTCCACAAGGGAACTCCATTCTTTTCTATTATTAGTGAGGATACAAACTCTCTGGGAAAAATAATTGGAACACTGGCGAGCTTTTGCTTTCTCCGCTTCATCCTGGTATTCATTGTTTGTAGACTGGGATGATGAAGGTAATTCTAAATTGTTCTAAATGTAAAATTAAACATTTTGGAATTTATTTGGGAATATATTTTTGAGCAAACGTAGGGAGAGAAAGTTTTTACCTGCTCGTTTAAAACTTTCATTTCTTCATTCAAACATGCAATCAATCTTGAGTACAAAACAGATGGTTGTAGGGTCTAGACGAGTTTAATTAAAATGTTATTAATAATTTTGTCACAAAAAATAAACATTTGGTTTCATGAATAAATACTTGGTAAAATTGGGCTGTGCTTCGGAGTCGAATTTGTGAAAAGTCCATATTATTCCCCACCGCGTCAGCCACTTTCTTAATTTCCGCAATCAGAGCTGAACAAATCATGGCAATCCGTTCCTCACTAGCCCCTGCATTATTCTCACTGAAATCATTCATCAGTTATTATCATCATAAATAAATATTTCTTGCAAATCTGTCTCACAAATCAGATTTCCAATGGAAATACATAGGGGAACAAATTAATATTTGAGTGCATATGAGGGGAAAATTTGTCGTTTACGGAGGTGACACATTGTTATTATTCTAAATATACTTTCAGCTCGTAAATAGTTGTAAAGTGTTCCTGTGAACAGTGATCAGACCATTAAATGACTAATGTTGGCAGTGGAGCCAAAGATATACTTTTTTTGATAACAGGAGGAACACTCCTCTTTCCCCTCCTCTTTTATCAGCCATACAAAGTATTTGCTTGAATGAGAATAACTTGACAGTTTCAATGTCATTTATAGAATAATGCAAACATTGAGCGCTCAACTGCTTAACACATAATATTGCAAACACACAAAAATAAATAAGAAATAATTTTGTATCCTGTCTTACTAGATAATGTTGTTTTCAATCCAGACGGCCAGGTAGTGACGGACATCCAATGATAATTGATTTTCTGCATACTTATTATGTATCCTTTGTTTTGCGTCCGTGGACAAGTACTGGATTCTTGCCCACAAAGACATTTTGAATGAGCGACACAAGCACACACAGTTATATCTAATGATGAGAAGGAACCATTAAAAATTAAATCAAAAACTTGAGAAAAGTACAACTATGCTGAGTCCACTTGTTCACAAAAATACACCCAAATAGAGAGCACAGTTAAAAGTGAAACTGACCATTCCAGCCGGCAGAACAATCAGTTTTATACCCCACTCAACAAGTATGACTAATCATGATAAATTTGTGTTTATAGTGGGTGACCAAGGTCGTTGATATGCACTCAACTTCTGTTTGTCAACTTTTTTTAGGCTACACACTTGTCTCTCTGAACTCCATTAAAATAAATAAATATTAGTTTATGATTGTTAAACAGGTAATGTTCGGATAATTAATTTGGAATGAATTCCTGTGAATTTGTCCAATGTACACACTATGTAATATATCCGCTCCGTCAAACATCAAAGGCCTAGCGCTGTCTTTACTCCAATTAAACAGGATATGGATGATGAAAAATATTGTAAAAATGCGAGTTTATCAGTAGGTATTAAACTGTAAATAAGTTAAATTAAATTATGCATACTGTATTATCTCTCGTACAACCCCGGTATCTGGTATAACCCCGTCTCTCATATAACCCCGGGGTTTGAGGGACAAAAAAGGCGTATAACCCCGGGTCTCCCTTATAACCCCCTCCTCTCATC